>PVIR01002431.1:83724-102818 GCA_004026965.1 Petromus typicus
AAAAAAAAAAAAAAAAAAAAAAACTCAAATGAAGGCTGATTAGAGTTGTCTCAAAAAGCTCATTTCTTGAATTAGAAAGGGTCTCTGGCCTGTCATATTTCTTGAGTGCCAAGTTCAGACCAGCAAACCCTGCTAGAGAAAAGAATGAAAGCATGACTGACAGAATGTCTTTTTTTAGGCGAGGGAAACAGGTTTTTACCAGAATGGATGAAAGCCCCAAACTGACTCAAACCCCTAGATTTCTTGACGATTGACAAAGGCAAAGAGTTCTGCTGAGCACAGGTGTTTGTTTTAGGTGCAGGCAAGTAATACAGGGTGACAGTTTGGCTGAATAATTAACTTTTATCTGATTGTCCCCTCCGGAGTTGCCTTGTTTTCCCAGGAGGTCCATCTCTGCCAGAGCTGGCAGGAGCTGGCAAAGTGTCCTATCTTCAAGATGTTTCAACTTCTCAACTCCTTGGAATTAGCAGGCTTCTGCCTGCCAAGACAACTCAGCAGATAGACATCAACCTGTTGGGTGTTGTAAGGAGCTCCACACTTGTGGATTTGCTCTGTGCTTTTAGTACTGTCACAGGGATTAGGGAAAGGGAAAGATGCTATGGCCTGTCTGAAGAAATGAAGAAACCACCATTTAGGCAGTTTTCAACTATTAATGTAGCAACTCTTCAAAAAGTTTCTAGGTATATTTGAAGAAACATAGTCTTCCATCTTCAAGTATAGTCTCAGTAAGCTATTCCTATAAAATCAATAAAGAGCTCAACACTGATCACCTCTTATAAATTCACCTACTGAACCTTAGAAGTATAGTAAAGCCACTAAGTCACATTTTTCAGATTGTTTTTGAATGAACTTAAATTTACATCCAACTAATATCTATTGACAGTGTACTGTGTGGAGTGTAATTTATTTGGTCATCCCAAAGTCCTGGGAGGTGGTGATACCATCCCTACTTTACAAAGGAAATATGTGATATTCCAAGAAGGAAGTGTGGTTTAGCAGAGGTAATTCAGACAATAAGAGCCCAATGGGACTTCTAATGCAGATCTTCCAATCAAGAAGCTGTGTTTATTCTACTGTCTTCTGCAAATACCCACTACAAACTCTGAATTCCATAGTCAACAAAGAATCCAGAAATCATTAGTTATTGTATAGTAACAACATCGAACTAAGTTTTATTGGGTAAGTCTTTATGACTGAACCTCTTGTATCAAGTGATTATTTTATATCTAGTCTAATTTTAAAGTTTTTAAAAATCTCATCTACTCATTTTACTAAGACTAAAACATCAAGTAATTCTGTACTTATTAGCTCAGTAGCAAAACAGATCCATTCTAGAAACTTTCTTGTCAGTTCTCCAAAACTCTTAATTACTGGATTATAAATTAGTATTTGTAAAAATAAAACAATATATTACCTTAAAACTTATTTAGTACAAATAAATTATATTTAAACTTTTTCAGAAATTAAGATTATTGATTCAAAAATTACTCGGTGTAAAGCCCATCACAATTTCATTATTCTTTAAGTAATTTAAATGTGTAACAAGTAGAGCTGTGGACACACATCTGCTGATATATTTTGATACAGAAATGTGGCTTATTTATGGCTATCCAATCTCTATAGGCTATTGAAATATCATTACATTACTTTAAATATGCCAAACATTATCTCTACAATTTTATAGGCTTAGATTATTATGGACTTTTTTTATTATGCACTTTTCAGTTGGTGAAATCTGCATTGAGGAGGTCTAACATTTCCTGTGTTGTTTATATAAACACTATACTACATTCAATATAAAGTTCAGCATAATAGTGGAGAAGAAGAATTATATAATTTTTGGCCTTAATTCTTACCACAAAAGTCTGCTTGCTATTCAGCACAGTCAGCCCACAATCTGGTTAATGTCCCATCATTAAAAACAACCAACCCAGAGAATACCTATGGATTTGTAATATATCAAACTGCTTTCTTCCAGGTTGAAATGCACAGTTGGTCCTGCCATGAATGAGCATTTCAATATGTCCATAATTATTTCAAACAGTCGTGGAACAACACAATATAGTACATTTTCCTATGTAGTAAGTCTAAGCATTACTTTTCTCATGAACTAAAATGTTTGGTTTTGGCTTAACTTTTTAAGACTTAGACAATTAACAAATTATGTTGTTTTATTTTTATCTCCCATTCAGGATCCTGTAATAACAAGCATTTCTCCCAGTTATGGTCCTAAGGCTGGTGGCACTTTACTTACTTTAACTGGAAAGTACCTGAACAGTGGAAATTCTAGGCATATTTCAATTGGTGGAAAAACATGCACTTTAAAAAGGTGTCGTGAATTTATTTTTATTGCATCTGCCAGGTTGGATTAATACTTGTACATAATAAATCAAGCCAATTTGTTTTACTAAAGTAAAAAAATCAACATGTTTATTTGTTGTTTACTTTCTTGCTGATAAGACTGATAAATCCATCTACTCCCTTTCCTTTTATTAGTCTTGCTTTTGAATTTTATATTTCCATGCATGCTCTACATCATTATTTCTCAATATTCTTGGTTATATAATGAATTTGAGGCTTTGGTAATTGACAATAAGTTAAAATGAACATTTCTGTCAAGATTTAAAATTATAAGTCACTTGGGGGGAAGGCAGAAATGAAAGAGAGTAGGCTTAGAAAGAGCTTATGTTTCTGCTTCTTAGAGTTGAAGCAGATCAGTTTACTCAAGGACCAACATTACTTTCAAGGTTGCATAAAATGCCAGATGTTTTGAAGTTAAGGATGACCTTTCAACAACATAGCTCAGGATCAAGTCAAATGTAAACAGCCTACATTAGAAAGACTTTTTTTCTAGACCATGTCAGGAAATTCCCATTTAGACATCATTGAGTTATATCCTTTGATTTATGGATATAACTCTAAATGATGTGTACCTTGAAAAGCACAGGTCCACTTTCTTATTTTATCTCATTTTTGCTCAGTGTATCGGACAATGTTCTCGAATGTTACACACCAGCCCAAACCATTTCAACTGAGTTTCCTGTCAAGTTGAAAATTGACTTAGCCAACCGAGAGACTGGCAGCTTTAATTACCAGGATGACCCCATTGTCTATGAAATTCATCCCACCAAATCTTTTATTAGGTAAGTAACAGCTTCTGACAAGTATACAAAATAATGGCCATAAGGATGATTTGACTGTAGAACAGTCAAGAAGACATGTGTTTTTATTCCTGGTTTGCATCCCATTGCATTTCTTTGGAAGGCTTTCTTCCCAGTTTAATGGAGAAAATCACATTCCGGATACAGTTTGACTTTATCAGTGCTAGTTCATGCATGAAGCATTTCAAATTAAGCTAGATTACAGTAAACTAGTTCATTGTGGTGTCATTGCATGTGTGCACTTGCATGTCTGGACATGTGAATCCTGTACTAGCCTCACTACCCTGAAGTAGAATCACCTTTTTTCTCTGTTTTCACTTTCTTCAGTGTATGTTTTAGTTCAGCCTTCTTTCCATGTAGTTTTTCCCTGTCATAGACCCTGAATCAATATCTCACTAAACGCAATTAATCTTCCCTGTTTCCGTTAACTCTATCATTCTCGTAATAATAGTTGACATATACTTTTTTTTAAGAGAAAAGAAATATTTCTTTTGTATATCTTCTGAGCAAAAATGCAAAGGCTTTTCTTTAGAATATGAAATACCGGGGCCAGGGATTTAGCTCAGTGGCTCCGGCGCCTGTCTTGTAAGTGCAAGGACTCGAGTTCAATCCCGATAACAACATACCATACTGGGTGTGGAGACTCACGCCCAGCAGCAATCAGCACCACATTCCACAGTGCCGGGTGTGGTGGCTCACGCCTGTAATCCCAGCACTCGGGAGGCAGAGGTAGGAGGATTGCTGTGATGTGAGTTTGAGGCTGAGTTTAGGGCCAGCCTGAACCACAAAAGTGAGACCCTGTCTCAAAAAAAAAAAAAAAAAAAAAAAAAAAGAATATGAAATACCAATTTTTAAAAATATTTCAAGTTAAATAAGTTGAATTGCTCAACTTCCATTTAACTTTGGCTGTTCCTCATGTAATCATTCCGTGTGATAACATTCAACCTCTCTCTTAAAATACTTGATGAGAAGAACCTCTCAGTAGTACCATTTTTCTATTTTATTTCCCCAGCGGTGGGAGCACAATAACAGGTGTTGGAAGAAACCTGAATTCAGTCAGCATCCCACGGCTGGTAATAAATGTTCACGAAGCAGGAAAGAACTACTCAGTGGTGAGTCCTTTGAGTGATGTTTCTGCTCAGCACTCTGCATCTCTGTTTGCCACTTGGCTTTCGGGACATGCAGGGCATTTTGATTTTGCCTTAATGTTTGCTATTTACCTTCTTTGCAGCCTAAGTCAAATTGTATTTTTTTAATCCAACAACTAAAATTGTGTAGCATCCTGGGCTGACATAAACACACACATATAATGTATAGATTCATATGAAGATTACCAGCTTGAGGCACTGTTTTTAAAGACAGTCTGTATAAGTAGAAATTACAACATTCTTCTGTGCACCTTTGTATTTTCACGTAGAATGTAGATGCTTTTGTTCTAAGAAAACTCTTAGATAAAGCCTATGTTTATCCAACAGTGTCCTTGCCTTTCTAAGCAAGAGATGTCTGATGTTTTCTTGCATGCCTCTGGTTTTTATCCAGTTGAGTACTAAGAAAGAGCATTAAACTATGAAATGTCCTAGGATATGGATATTACCTATCATTTTTCTATCTTATTTTATTTGCAAGGTCATTTTGACTTTGCTGAACCTCCTTAAAATGATTAATCTATTTTATGCTCTAACAATTTCAACAGGTCATATTAAAATGGCAGTGTTAGTCTAAAACTTACAAAGGTTGAAGTTATTTCCAAAGACTGCATACCTTTTGTTGATGTCTATTATAAGATGCTGTTATCTAGTTGGACTTGTTCTCTCAACTCAGAATGAAAGTTGTGAGTGCTCCCACTCAAATGTGGTCTTGACTGTTTAGGTGACTGATTGAATTACAGCACTTTCTTTGAGACTCCCTATCCAATATTTCTTGAAGACTAGAGCCACTGTGTTCTTTAATTACAAAAACCAATCTGAGGCTAAAAATGTCAAACTAAATCACCAAACAATAAGGTCATCTCAAATGAGATTTTTCTTGACCTTCTCAATCAGCCACATTGCATCACCTCGAAAGAGTACTATTAGATTTTTATCATATTCCTAAGAGATTGTACTCTAGGGAGTCACAGCATGAAGCAGGGGCTTTGAAGCCAGTCCCCACACATGGCCACAAACAAAGTTAAAATACCACTGCTATTAATTTAGAGGATGTCAATTCTTCACAAGCGAGCACAGCAATTTTTCATTAACCAAATCAGCATAGCAGTAACCTTCTTTGGTGTTGGCATGTCACTTTTTGAAGAGAAATCTGAGGACTTACTAGTTTATCTAATTAATATCACCTCTACATTATTAAAATGGTGACTAAATTGACTTTCTTCTCTTTTACCAGCTTTAAGATGACACAAAGAATAGCTCAGCCTTATTCATTTATTTATAACCAAATATTTTTCTAAAAACCTTCTAGGTGTCAGACACAAGAGATGCATGCTTCCAAAGAGGTAGCCAATGATAGAAGATTAAAAATTTTAATCTGTTTCCAAATCTGGAAATGTAAACGTCTATTGTTTTTAGCCACAAACATGTTGGTACAATAGAACGATGTATTAGAGTTGGATGGGAATGAAAATTTAGTGGCTGTATTTTACTGGTTTATTGTTATTTGTGAAAACTCATAAAAAATAGTTCCTTCCATGTACCTTGACACCTCAAAATTTAAATATGACCATAAAAATTTGAACTCATTTATTACTAAAACAAAAACTCCTGATCAGGTTGATTTAGATATACAGACACACCCTCGACAACTTTAATTCCAGTAAGCTGAGATAGTTCCAAAATAAAGACAATTCACAAATGTATATTAGTTTGTTAATGTCCATGGTGACCCAGCTGCCAAGTTTTTTGTATAGTTTCAAATTTGATGTTATATAAAGTATTGTGATAACAGGCAATAAAATTGTTCATTTCCATCTTTCAAGATGACTAGAACAGGATTGAGGATATTGCTTAGTGGTAGGATTTGCCTCACACAGAGAAGACTTGGAATAGACCGCAAGAACTGAAAAAAATAATAGCTTTTAGCATATAACATTAATTTGATATAAAACTAAATAATATATTATTCACACTGTGTCTGTCAGTTTTACATGCTTACAAAATACATTTTTAATGTAAAATAATTTTTAAAATTACTTTTAAATGAAAATACCAGACACCAAATTCTATTTGTGCTTTTTATGTATATCCTGAGGCTTTTTCTATTGTGAGCATAAGTAATTGTTTTATCTCCAACTAAACTTGTTAAAGAAAAGGAAATCTAAGGGATGTTGTTGCTTGTTTATCTTTTCCTTGGAGGAAAGCAACCATTTAACCTTAAACTTACCACTTTGTGTTGCTAGTTTTAGCCTAAGTATAATCAAGAGGAAACCACCTTTTCCAAAATTCCATAAATCAGAATTTCAAAGGGGAAGATTTAAAATGAAAGATGAAAGGGCATGAAATAACAATAGCAGAAGCTTTGTAAAGTCAAGTGCACAAGAAAAGATTTACCCCTAATGCCCATCTAAAGAACACAAGGTAGATCACTGAGCTGTGAGTGTCCATGTTAATGGCCTAGGATATGTGGCCCCTTTTCTGCCTCTCACAATAAGTGACCTGGGCCTAAGGAAGTAATTTGAAGTGCTCCTCTTTCTTCATCTGTAAACAGAACAAGCACAGCATCTACCTGTAGGATTATCAGGAGACCGACTTGGTGAGGTGTTTTGCACAGACCCTGATAATAATTGAAGCTTAAAGCATGGTCACAAGAGTCTCTGGTTACAGTGGTGACCATGTGGAGCTTGCAGTGTCCAAAGCACTTCGCCAGGCAGCAGTTTGCCCACATTACAAATAAAAATTCAATCTTAATTTCCAAATGGGGAAACTGAGTTGTAGCTTTGCCTCACAGTTCTCACAGGTTAAATTAAAGATGGGATCTGACCCACAGATGTCTAACCCCACAAACTGCAGCTCTAACTCAGGATTCGGCCTTCACCAGCCCGGGAGGCAATCTCTCCAAGTGACTGCTGTGTCTTGGAGAAATAAAATGTTAGAATAAGGACAAGCTGCAGATCGGTCAACAGATCACACTCGGGGCAAGTGAAGCCCTGTGGTCCTTTGAAGCCTGGGTTGTTTGGAATATGTTCTGTCTCTCATGTTTCCAGAAGTGTTTTCTTCAATAGTAGCTTTTTTTTTTTCTTTTGGACAGTATGATGTTTTCAGTTGATGGTCTGAAGCTGTGAAGTGTGAAGTTGAAGTTGCTGTGGGCGTCATCATGCCACTTCTGCTGACAGTGATAATTGTCTCCCTCTAGGCATGCCAGCATCGCTCCCACTCAGAGATAATCTGCTGTACCACACCTTCACTGCAGCAGCTGAATCTGCCGCTCCCCCTGAAGACCAAAGCATTTTTCGTGTTGGATGGGATCCTTTTCAAATACTTCGATCTCATTTATGTGCAAAATCCAATCTTTAAGCATTTTGAAAAGCCCGTGGTGATCTCAATGGGCAATGAAAATGTACTGGAAATCAAGGTAAGAATTATTTAAAATGCTTTCGTAAGTAATCACCGTGAACTTTATTCATAGCCATATGAAAAGAATCATTGTATTGGGCCATAGAATCTTATGCCACATCAGCAAACATCTAAAATCAAATCTAATTGTGGATTGCTTTTTCAGAAAACGTTTAAAAACATCTTCCTGTATATATATATTTAAAAATAGCAAATGCTGAGCACAAATCTGTTACATAGGCTCCCTGTGATCACTTATCCTGATGGTGTTAGACAGGTCCCTGAACTTCACCTCAGTGTGCTCACTACAAGGTAAAAGGGAAGAACGATGAAAGCAATGGCACCCATTGTACTTCTTTATTTCTTCCTGACATTTGGAGTTTTAGATCTAAGTGTGGTCATTTCTAAACTGATTTATAAATGGAACTGTATTTCCACTACCTTAGGAATATCTTGGCCTCTAAGTATTATTTAATAGAAATCAGTGGATCATCTTTTCTAAGCCAGCCTGTAGCAAACACAGAACCAAAAGACCCAGAGAGGTTAGGCATCCTGACAAGTGATAAAATAGTGACAGAGCAGATTAGAACACAGCTCTCTTAGGCAGCTTTAGTCATTTTTACTTCCAACGATAGTAGAACAAGTAAAAATTATCAAGATGTTACTTGTCCATAATCAGTCATTTAAAAGAGCCAAATATTTACCCTTCACATTGTTTTCCACATTCAGAATTTTTCCTGGAAGGTCAGCTGAATGCAAATATCAACACAAGCCAATAGGTTAGTCTTTATTTAGATGTAATATAGGTTGTCGTGGGTCATTTCTATCCAAATAATATGGATCTACTGAAATTTTCTGCTCTATCAACAAGACTTTACCTGCAGCTCACCCCACACATACATTTAAACTCGTACAAGTTTACTAATCTCACAGTTCTGTTTTGTGCAATAATTAAGCAAACCCAGCATGAAATTAAACGGAAGCCTGCTTCAATGAGCAGCATGTTTACCACAGCAAAGTTCTTTCGTCTGCCTCTTTAATTAGTTTTAGAAAAGGAGAAAGAGCTTTTTATCACTTTTTTCAATAAAATTAATCTAGTGTGACCTTTGCTTTCAACAATTACTGTGTTTGCCATTTGAAAGATTCCATTTGGTTTTTCTTGCTGAAAACAAAGCAAATAGTTTTATGCGCAGAGAATTTCCATTTTTCCATCCCTGTATCAATGATGGACATATTAGAGATGGACGTATTACAGATAAGTGATTCTTTATCTACCCTTCTACAGAGAGTACTGAACAGAAAACTGCTTTTTTAATAAGTTAAATACCAATTATTCAACATCCTTCAAAATTGTCGGACCAAGAAAAATGTGATTCGACATCATCCTAAGCCTTTTATTGTTATTCCAGCATGGCCCAAGGGGGTCTCAGGAGAAAGACACAGAAGCCTTCCTTCTCGAGATGATAGAGGTTTACTCCGTTTCTCTAACAAATATATAGCACCTGCCATAACACAGAGCATCTCATGGGAGAAGGGACAATATAGGGAAGTCGTTTTAGGATGAACCAATATTTACTCATACTTCATTTTCCTTAAATATAAAATGAGATCTAAGATGTGTGAGAGTACTTTGTTCAAATCTAGGAATGGAACCACAGCCTACACTGAGCTAGGTTCCAGTCTTTTTGTTTATTTGTTTTTTAAGTTTTTAGAGACAGGTTCTCACTTTGTAGTTGAGGCTGGTCCTCAACTCAGCCTCAAACTCAGCAGTCCTCCTGCCTCTGCCTCCTGAGTGCTGGGATTGCAGGCATGAGCCACCACACCCGGCACTATGGTATGTGGTACTGATTGCTGGTGGATGTGAATCACCATGCCTGGCAGTGTAATATGTAAATACCCGGGATGGATGCAGGTCCTTGTGCTTGGAAGGCTGGAAGTACTGGAACCACTGATCTAAATCCCTGACCTATATTCCAGACTTTTAAGACAGGTTCTTGCTAAATTGCCCAGCCTGAGCTCTAACCCAGCAGTCTTCCTGCCTCAAACCCCAGAGTGCTGGAATTATGGGTAGGAGTCTGGCTATTGTGACAGAAATGTAATCCTTTATCAGTTTCTAAAGTAGATCACATTGAACTTCTGCCTCTCTTAGAAAAGAAACAAAAAAAAAAAGAAAAGAAAAAGAAAAGACCTGTTCTGGAGAAGATGTAGAGTATTTTATCAAAAATGTTTTTATCAAAATGGTGCTAGTTCGATTACCATTCAAAGCATGAGTGTAAAAGATATTTCATCATTGAAAGTGCTATGAAAACAATCGTGTGTTATGAGTCAGGCTTGCTCTTTACTCCCAGGAAGAGTTTATGCTCCTCAACCAGCCACACCTGTGAAGATTCCTAGGCCAAGGGGTGGTAATAATCTGTAGCCCCAGTTGTGAGAGTTGGCTATGAACCATTGGCCCAGGGGCAACTCCATAAGTAAAAGGACCAGCCAAGTTTGGGGCAAGACAGCACTGCAGGGCCCAAAGATCAGTTACTCCTCAGCATGAATCAGAGAGCCCACAGATGTAGGATGTGGAGATAGGACATAATTATGGTCAAAGCTTCAGATCCACCAGCACCCACAGTAGACAGTGGGTATCAGATGTAGACATCTCTTCGGAAGTACACAGTAGGACACAGTGCTCTTATCAACAACAGCCTGTAATTATGAAGAGTTTTGCATTTTGTGAAGTACTTTTACTCTGATTATTTCACTGGACTCTTACATGGACCCATAAGGTTGGGAGTTCAGTAAAGATTATCTGCATTTACATAGGTGACTTAACAAAAAGATGGCTTATTTGTCTTAGGGTCACACAGCAAACAGACAGAAAAACTAGGGCTTCTATTTGAGCTTCTTAAGCCAAATTCCACTAAATTACAGTATTTCTCATATTAACTTCCATTAAGTTAATCAAAATAGTTACTCAAAGTAGTTTAAGTGTATCAAAATAGTTTTCATAATATAAAAGCTATGGCTGGTACATATTAATGCAGTTATTTAAGTGAAATGGCACTAAGCTTTCTGCAAATACCTAACCTTTTGCTTCATTTAATGAAACCTAATACTTTCCCTAACTATCTGATTATCTGAATTTCTATGCATGAGTATATTATGAAGTACACAAGGAGAGTGTTTAGTGCTGACAGTCTGACACTTCCCCGAGGGTTCTTCTTATTTGGAGCATAAAGGAATATCTGGTGTTAGATGTGCTTCAGAATTTCACTCCTTCTCTCAGTGTTTCCCTGGGCTGTAAACATTAATAGGAACTCTGGGGCTGAGGAAGTAGCTCAGGGACATGGCACCTGCCTTACCAGCACAAGATCCTGATGGTGATCTCCACTCTTTACAAGAGGAATTCTATGGAAAAAATATATTCCAGGGCACACTGACAGCACCTGTGCAGTGCCAAATGGAAGGGTTCCTCAAGTAGGTAAATGGTGAAGGCCTCTCAAGTAGCCATTGAAAAAACTAACTTAGTTTTAGTTTGCCCCAATTTTCTTAGATGTGCAGGGAATTTGTTCTTCAGTTACCTGCTGACATATTGTAAAACTCAGTTTTGAAGCTTTCTATGACAGTTTTTGGGCCTGGCATCTAAGCTGAGGAGCTCACACCCTGTAGGTGAAGTATAAATTTCATCCCCACCAACAGCTCACTGACCTCCCTCGTCTGAACCATTGCCTTGTGAGCCTGCTGCTAACATACAAGTCACTGCTTTCCTCACTCTCTTAGACCTGCGTTATGGCCACCTGAGAGTGAAAACATGCCAGGTCCCACCTATTACAATGGTGCTTTTCAAATACTGTACTACCTACCACTCCACTCCTTTCTGTAATCTTCACAAATATGTAGCATCTCCAGGCTGTAATGATGAGTAGAAACATTATGTCATGTCTAGCCAGAATGAGAAGAACCAGACAAGCAACATCCTGATGGGGCGTTATGGGAGTCACAGTGTCGATTTTAGAAATGTATCCATTTCCATGTTACAGGGAGAGAAGAGATGCCTGCTCATCCTCATATTCTCAGTGACCAAACCTATATACAACACATAGGAAGCAGATGATTAGTAGATTTTACATCAAATAATATTTGATTTGCTTCTATTACCTAGTCCTTTCTCAAAACTTAGTGCTCTATTTTTAAAGCAGGAATGATAATATCTGCCTGGGGAGGATGATGTCTTTACAGGATAAAATGAAATAATAACTACTCTAAATTGTTCTAGATGTGTAAGGAATTAGATATCTGAATGTTTCTTCTCATGTTGCCAGCCAGCATCATACTAAATGGTCAAAGATTGAAACCTTTCACACTAAGATCAGGAACAAGACAAGGATATCCTCTCTCACTACTTCTGTTCAATATAGTTCTAGAAATTTTAGCCACAGCAATTAGGCAAGAGAAAGAAATAAATGGACTAAAGATAGGAAAAGAAGAAGTTAAATTGTCATTATTTTCTGATGACATGATACTCTATCTAGAGGATCCTAAAAACTCAATTAAAAAACTGCTAGACCTAATTGCCAAATTTAGTCGTGTAGTGGGATACAAGGTCAGTGTTCAAAAATCAATAGCCTTTGTATACATGAACAGTAGACCCACTGAGATAGAAATTGGGAAGTCAGTCCCTTTCACAATAGCATCCCTCCCAAAAAAAATCTAGGAATCGATCTAACAAAGGAGATGAAAACTATAGCACTCTTAAAAAGGAGATAGAAGAAGATATCAAAAAATGGAAAGACATATCTTGCTCCTGGGTAGGAAGAACCAATATCATCAAAATGGCTATACTCCCACAACTATTATATAGATTCAACACAATTCTGAGTGAAATCCCAAGAGCATATTTTACAGATCTAGAAGAAAAAACTGCAAACTCTCATCTGGAACCACAAAAGACCTAGAATAGTGAAAGCAATTCTAAGAAACAGGGACTTGGTTGGGGGGTATTACAATCTCAAACCTGAAACTATACTATAAAGCCACAGTGATAAAAACTGCACCGTAATAACAAACAGACCCGAAGATCAATGGAATAGATTCGAAGATCCAGAAACTACTCCAGAGTTACCTCATCATTGACAAAGTGGAAGAAAGATACCCTCTTTAAGAAATGGTGCTGGAAAAACTGGGCTTTAACTTGCCAAAGATTAGAGTCTGACCTATCTCTATCACCATGTACCAAGCTAAAATCAAAGTATATAAGAGACCTAAATATTAAAACGGACACACTAAACCTGCTGCAAAACAAGTTAGGTAAAACTCTTAAAGACACTGGCTTAGGGCAAGACTTCTTGAACAAAACCTCTGTCGCATGAGAGTTGACAGAAGAAATCAACAAATGGGATCTCATTCTGTTAACAAGCTTCTGCGCAGCAAAGGAAACCACCAACAGAGCAAAAAGGCAACCAACAATAAGGAAAAGAATCTTCACCAGCTGTATTTAAAGACCTAATTCAAAAATGGGCATCTGAAATAAACAGATACTTTTCAGAGGAAGAAGTAAGAGCAGCTAAGAAGTATATGAAGAAATGCTCATCATTAGTCATTCAAGAGATGCAAATAAAAACAACACTGAGATTTCATCTCACTCCACAAAGAATGGCTGCTATCTCAAAACTAGCCAGTAGCAAATATTGCCGAGGCTGCAGAGAAAAAGGAACCCTTCTCCACTGTTGGTGAGTGTATAGACTCGTACAATCTCTGTGGAAGAATCAATGTGGAGATTCCTCAAAAAGCTAGGACTGGAGGTCCCATTTGACCCAGCCATCACTCTGCTAGGTATATACACAAAAGAATTAAAATGTTCATATCACAGTGACATATGTACACCAATGTTTATAACAGCTCAGTTTGTGATTACAAAATCTTGGAAACAACCCAAATTTCCATCAACTGGAGACTGGATAAAGAATATGTGGTTCTTTTATAGAATGGAGTATTATTCTGCCATTAAAAATGTTAAGATTGAGTCATTCATACTGAAATGGATATACCTTGAGGACATCCTCATAAGTGAAATAAATAGGTCACATCACAGATGTATAAATATATCTTTTCTCTGGTATGAGAAAATGAAGATGTAAATGAGTTCTAGTATATATAGTTGATATTGTGAAATAGAAAATATTTAAAAGGAAAGAGGGTGTAGGAGTAAATAACGAGGGAAAAATGAATGTGACAATAATAAGGAAAAAAGGAAACATTACATATATAGGGGGTGGAGGTTGCAGCATGGGGGGAAAGGGGAAAAATGAGAAGTCATGTCATCTGGTACAATCTCTCAATATTGAATGTGATGATGATGTGTATTCATAATGTACCAATAAAGATTAAATTTAAAAAATAATGAGGGGGAAACGAATGTGATAGTGATAAAGAAAAAAAGGAACAAAGTATAGGGGGTGGTGGTTGCAGAGCGGGGGGAAGGGAAAAATGAGAATCGAGTCATGTCATATTCTGGTACAAACTCTCAATATTGAATGCAATGATGTTGTGTATTCATAATGTACCAAATAAGATTTGAATTTAAAAATTAAAAAAAGTTTTTAAAGCCCACATTTTATCACTTTAGTGATTAAAGAACTAAACTTATTTTTTAAATGTGCACTATTTAGTAATAGTTAATAATCAATAATAAAAATATGTAATGAAAGTTCTAAATGTGTACATTTTCCCTAATGTAATGTAGTGTTTACTTTAAATGATTAACCTACAGGTGTTTTTTTGTTTTGTTTTGTTTTTTTCCAATTTGAAATCTGCTCTTCTCATAGAGGAATGAGTTGCCAGTGTCACCTTTGTGATATCCAGGCTTCTCAGCTTCTAAAACAATTAACAGAAAAAGCTGAGAATAATCTATTCTATGCAGAATTGCTCATTATGTGTTTCTTGGAAGAGTTGTGTGAAAACATGCAGTTATTCACTTGTGTGATTTGCTTTTGTTCTCCTTTTGTGTATCATCCTAGGAGATCCTAAATCTAAGAGAAGTAGTATTGAAAATGTAAATGCATCCCTTCCCCCAACCGTGGTTATTATCCCAGCAAGCAGACACATTGCAGCCCTTCCTTCATAAATCAAATCCTCCTGCTCTTTAATCTCTTTTCTGTCATTCTCTGAATTCTCTTCAGTGTGTTAGTAAGATCCCTTGCCTGCCTCAGACCTACCCAACAAGTTGTCATTTGAAGCCCCAAGGTGACCTACTAGATTTATGTGCTTCTGTGTTGAATTGCCCCATGTGGCTGACCCAGATCAATGGATTGCTCATACTGCCACTGGAAACATTGTAAGGATCTTTGTCTATGGTCATTTTATCTTAAGTCCAACTTCATGCAAAAAGACACATATTCTTTCAGGTCCTTTTCCTGCAATAACATCAGACCTACAAATCTTTTGAGATTTGAGACATTGTATGGAAAAGTAGTTTGCTAAGTATAACAATTATGTATAGTAAAGTATCAGGGATGTGGTTCTCACTGGCTGCTCTTTGTTCATAAGAAATAGTTACAGGTTTTGATAGCTCTCTCCTCAAAGTAATGGCTTATTAAGTAAATAACTATCCTCATTAAGAGTAGATATGAGCATTCCAGATGCTCATTTTTGGATGGGATCTTTAAATTCGGGAGGGCTGATTTTTTTAAAGCTCTCAATGTAATCTAGTTGTAGTCCTTTTTCTCAGAAACAGCTTACAAAAATTTTGTCCCATATTGTCGATTATCTTTTTGCTTTGTTGGTGTCTTCTCTTGCTGTGCAGAAGTTTTTTTAATACGTTGGGATCCCAGTTTGATTCCTTCCACTAGTTCCCATACTACAGATATTTTGTTTATAAAGTCTTTTCTGTCAGTGTCTCCAAGAGTTCAACCTAACCTATCTTCCAGCAAGTTAGTGTTTCTGTTTTAATACTTAGTTCTCATATCCACTTTGGTTTTAGTTTGGTGCGTGGAGAAAGAGATGGATCTAAGAAAGATTTAATCTTTGGCAAGTTGAAGCCCAGTTTTTCCAGCACCTTTTGTTAAAGAGACTGTCTTCCCTGCATTGAGGGTGTTTGGTTCTTTTGTCAAAGATGAGGTGGCTTAGTATATCTGGGATAGTTTCTGTTGTTTCTGTAGTGTCTGCTGTGTCTGTTCCACTGATCCTTGGTTTGTTTTCTTTGCCAGTACCGTGCCATTTTTATTACTGTGGCTTTGTAATATAATTACAAGTTGGTGATTGTAATACCCTTTCCCATGATCTTGTTGCTTAGGATTGCCTTTGCTATTTTAGGCCTCTTGTGGTTCCAGATGAATTTTTGAATTGTTTTCTCTAGCTTTGTGAAATATGTTGTTGAGTTGCATTGAATCTGTATAGTAGTTTTTGCAATGTGGCGTTTTTGACAATATTTATTTTTCCTACCCAGGAACAAGAGGCATCTTTCAATTTTCTGTTATCCTCCTCCATCCTAGTTTTCAGAGTAGAGATCTTTCACCTCCTTTGTTAGATTGATTCCTAGATATTTCTTTTTTTTTTTTTTTTAGATGCTATTGTGAAAGGAATTAATTCCCTATTTCTCTTCTGGTGAATTTGTTGTTAGTGTATACAAAGGCTTTTAATTTTTGAGTGTTAACCTTGTATCCAGCTATGCTACTAAATCTGGCAAATAAATCTAGCAGTTTTTAGGCTGAGTTTTTAGGATCTTCAATAGTTTCGTGTTATCAGCAAATTATGACAGTTTAACTTCTTCCTTACCTATCTTCATTCCTTTTATTTCTTTTTCTTGTCTAATTGTTGTGGCTGATGTTTCCAAAACTATATTGAACAGAAGCAGTGATAGCAGATATCCTTGTCTTGTTCCTGATCTTAGCATGAAAAGTTTCAGGTTTGGACCATTTAATATGATGCTGGCTGTTGGTTTCTCATAAATAGCTTCTATCAGTTTGAAATAAAGACTATCTATTCCAGTTTTGTATAGAGTTTTAATCATGAATGGTGTTGAATTTTGTCAAATGCTTTCTCTGCATCTACTGAGATGACCATTTGGTTTTTGTCCATGAGTCTATTAATGTAGTGTATTACATTTATTGATTTACCTTTGTTGAACCATGCTTGTATCCCTGGAATGAATCCAACTTGGTTAAGGTGTAAGATCTTCTTGATGATTCTATGTACTCTGTTTGCCTGTATCTTATTGTAAATAAATAAGACATAAATAGGATGTGTAAATGCCATATCTCTTCTCTGGTATGAAAAACTGAAGGTGTAAATGGAAGCAAATATGTATGATAGGTAGTGTGAAATAGGAAGAAAATGTGGAAAAGGGAAAGATAAAGGGAGGCTAGGAGAAAGTAAAGAAGGAAAAGAAAAAATTTGATGGTTAAAAAAAAATGAGAACACAGCTTATGTATAGAGAGGTGGAGTTGTGGGGAGGGCAGGAAAATGGGAAAAAATGAGAATCAAGATGTGTCATGTACAGGTACAAATTCTCCATGTTGAATATGATCATTTTGTATAAAATACACCAATAAAGTCAGTTTTAAAAAGGGTAGATATGGGAAATTATGCTCATATTTGTAGTTCTTTCCAAGGCTAATGATGGATTTCTTAAACAACTGCTGATATTTTAAAATTTCTGATGACCACACTTAACTAAATGTGTCAGGTTGAGTGACTTTTTAAAAATCTTTCTGTAACTGTACAGTTACTTGAAATACTGTATTATACTTGTACTCTTAAATCTTAATGAAGAACACATACTATCTTATGGGGATTTCTTTGAAGAAGAGCTCACTTAGGTATAGGATTCAAGTGTGCAAGAAGCATGAGGACAAATCGCTAGGCTCAAACAGAAGAGGAATAGATTGGCGTAGAGAAGTTACGTCAGATCTCTGGAAGTACAGGTCCCAGGCTGAGTGTTTTTAAAGTTCTCAGTAGGATTCTAAAAACAAAACCGAAGCTGAGAATCATTGCACTGGGCAGTGTTGGGCAGTACAATAACTGGACCTCTAAACTGCTTGCTTTCTGCCAAACACTGATGCCCTCAAAGACATTAATAAAGTGATTATGATGATGATGTATTTCAGTGTAAGATATAAAATAAGATTCTCTTTTCTTTTCTCTAAAATTCAGTTTGATGAAGCTCTAGGCTGTAATTCTTAATTAGTGCCCTGAAACAGTCGTACTTGCTTTCAGCCATCCCAATCCCCGTGAAAATGAGCCCCATAAAATCACTTGCCTCTGAAGATAACAGCACAGCACCGTCTGTGTTTGCAGAGTATTTGTACTCTTTTCCAATTGTAAGCATTCCTGCAAAATTGCAAAGCGTTAACAACCTCTCTTTTTTTCCTTCCAGGGAAATGATATTGACCCCGAAGCAGTCAAAGGTGATGTGCTTAAAGTTGGAAATAAGAGCTGTGAGAGTGTAGAGCCTCATGCTGAAGCTGTCTTATGTAGAGTCCCCAATGACCTGCTGAAGTTGAACAGTGAGCTAAATATAGAGGTGGGGCTCCTGCATCCCTCTTACGATGTAAATAAGGTGCCAGTGTAATTATATCACTGGTAGGCTTAGACTAAATCATTACAGCTCATTTGTGTGCTGGCTGTGGCTCATCAACTCTACCTCGCTTTCCAGTTGTTATTTGAGAAATAGTTTTTGTCACTCTGGCTCCTTCCCCAGGCTCCAGAAGGGTGGTCTCCAAAGTTCTTTCTACTGCCACCACCCCTCCATCATGTCACACTCTTGCCACATTTTACTGTGGTTCTGAGAAAGAAGTGAAGACAGGTCTGAGAGTGTCCTTTCCTTCACCTGTCACACTCCGGAGACCAGACTCAGGTCCCACCCCCTGCCACAATGACCACAATGCCTGGGCCCCTAAACAGAAGAGGAGGTGTGCCCTGGGCAGAGTAAAGTAAGGATGAAACTGCTCACAGAAACATCTGTTGTTCAGACAGCTCAGCCAGAAAATTGAGAACCAGAATAATTTTTCATTACTTTCAACAGCTTTATTATGATGTAACTCACTGGTCATAATTTACCCATTTAAAGTAGACAGATGGTTCAATGGGTTTGCTGTATTACATCATCAACTTCTCCAAATTGTGGTAAAGTATGTATAATGTAAAATTTGTCATTTGAACCATTTTAAATGTACAGTTCAGTGGCACGTATTACAGTCATAATGTTGTGGAACCATCCACTGTCTAATTCCAAAACTTCTTTGTCACCCAAAACAGAAGCTCTGTGCCCATTAATCAGTAACTCTACATCCCCCCATCAGCCCCTGGTAACCTCTAAGCTACTTTCTGTCTCTATGAATTTGCCTGTTCTAAATATTTCATATAAGTGGCATCATGTACAATATTTATCTGTGTGTGGCCTGTG
>PVIR01002432.1:0-102822 GCA_004026965.1 Petromus typicus
TTTTTTTTTTGAGACAGGGTCTCGCTTTTGTGGTTCAGGCTGGCCCTGAGCTCAGCCTCAAACTCACATCACAATCCTCCTGCCTCTGCCTCCCGAGTGCTGGGATTACAGGCATGAGCCACCACGCCCGGCACTGTGGTATGTGGTGCTGGTTGCTGCTGGGTGTGGGTCTCCACACCCAGTATTGTTATGTGGTTACGGGGGGGGGGGGGGAATCAAACCCGGGCCCTTGCGCTTGCAAGACAGGCGCCGGAACCACTGAGCTAACTCCCCGGCCCCTTACTGCATTTTAAAATATGCTTTTAAATTAGTTAATGTCTATTGCTTTATATTTGCTTTTGTTTTTATAAAGTTTATTTCTAGTGGTCTATCTGATTTTAATGTAGTAACAGATTTTTTTTCTAAAATGCTGCTGCAATTGGAGACATATATAAATTCACACACACACACACACACACACACACACACACACATACACTGTCTCATAATAACTTCAATAGAACTAAAGTCATCTAGAGTAAGTGACCCTTGAGATGTTAGATGTGCCTAGTTAGAGCTAAAACTCACAATTCTTATGCTTCACGACTTTTTCTAGGTAGAACTACTAATTACATTTTTCTTTAAAAAGTTTTTTTTTTAATGCTGATAAATTAATAGTGAGATACAGGGTAGATTTTTTTTTTTTTTTTTTTTTTTTGAGACAGGGTCTCTCTTTTGCGGTTCAGGCTGGCCCTGAGCTTGGCCTCAAACTCACATCACAGCAATCCTCCTGCCTCTGCCTCCCTGGGATTACAGGTGTGAGCCACCATGCCCGGCACTCTGATATGCAGTACTGGTTACCGCTGGGGTGAGTCTCCATGCCCAGTATTGTTATGTGGTTACTGGGGATCGAACCCAGGTTCTTGCTCTGGCAAGACAGGCGCCTAAACCACTGAGCTATATCCCCGGCCCCAGGGTAGAATTTCTTAATCAAATATGATTTAAGCAACAATAAGAAGACAGACATATTTTATCCAATATATTTAACTTCACTTCATAAAAAAAAACACTTTTAAACTTGAGTTTTTCACTGATTTTTATAGATAGTCTACTTTAAACTTAAAGTATGCAAATTTAAACCAAAAAGAAACAAGAAGTGATTTACCACAATAATGGAATAAATTATAATTTAGAAAATGCCTAGTATAAGAGTAGACATTTTTCAGTTTTTTATAAAAATAGAGTATAAAGACTTTTAAGGAAATGGTGCATCATGCCAGCCTGGATAACAAAAGCAGACATTTAAGTGACTGGGAAAATCAAAGCAAATTGTGTTTAAAAAATGTATTCCTTTCAGAATTAATACCTGCAGCACCACATGTGAAAATGAGAGGATCTTGTAATCATCTTTCTTCACCTGCTTTCAGCATACTTCCTTTAAAGCCACAGAGATTTGCCCTTTGAGTATTTTCAGTAAGTTCTGTTGTCCACTTATTCTTATGAGACTTGAAAGTGACAATTAAACATGTCAAGGCTAGTACAGACTTTGTGGTCATTCAACAGCATGTCAAAAGAATATGTCTCTGTTCAGAAGGCTGCATCATTGTAGCTGTCATCTTGCTTATTGTAAATGCAACCACCTAGGTGATTAATAGAAAGGATTCAGGATGACCAGCTTCCAGAGACCATACAGAGGGTTGTTTAATACCGTCCAGCTAGAATTCTCCAACAGGAGCACACTTATTTTAATCAATCTCAAATTCTTTTTCATCTTGACTTACTTGTATCTTATAGAAGATTCATACAGCAGCATATATCAGTGGTAGATAGTGACTCAAAGGTTTTACTTCTTCAACATAGTTCATAATTAAATAAATATAGTTAAATAGTGCCATTGTCAATTTTCCTGGGTTCAAATCAGACTAGAAGAACTATTACACTTTAATAAAACACACTGTCCCTTAATGTGGGAGCTGTGATACCCATGTATTGGCAAGGAGAATGAAAATAAAAAAATAATTTCTTAGTTTCTTAGGGAAATGTTTGCAAACTTAAGACTTTCATGTTATTGTGTTTTTCTTAAGATTCCAATGTATGAGTTGTTTTTTCCTAAACTAAAACCTCAGTATTCAGGTTCATTTCACTATAGGGATTTTGAAATAAATAAATGGCTTTGGGGTTCTCTAAAGATTCACTATCATAGGTGAACTGTCTATCAGTAGTTTGTTTGGACCACTTTTCCCAACAGTTGAGTTTGTTAAAGCTTTCTCATAACATGTATTTACCATGGGATTAGGTTGAGAAGCTTTGGAGGAAATGTTGGGTAAAGATGAGGGGAGGAAGTAAAGGAAGAGGGCAGCGTCCTTTGGATCAAGATGAAAGTTTAGCTCCATTGAGGGAAAAGGAAATGAAGGAGAATGCTGGGTGAGGGGTCTCAGATTGTGGTATTTCCAAGATTAATATAATAGAGTAATGTTTCTTGTCTAAAAAAAGTTTTGCACCTTGTGAAAACACGCCTCCTTCCATACATGTAGTCTACTCAATCTCTGGCCAGGAGCAGTATTTACAGAAAAGTGGAGACAGACGAAAAGAGGAATAGTTGGAGTCATCATTTCATCTTTGTCCTTCCCATAGGAGATCTGAGTGGCACATTTCAGCACCGTGAAGTAAAATACAAAATCTCTACCCAAGCATGCCACCTCACAACTGTAATTCTAACATTTGGAGGCTGAGCCAGGAAGAACAAAGTTAAAGTCTGGCATAAAATTCACAGCAATACCTTGTATCAGAAAAACAAGACAAGGGCACAGGGGATTTAGCTCAGTAATACTGCACCTACTTTGCAAGCACAAGGGCCCAGTTTGAACCCAGATACAGCCAAAAATTTTTTTTAAAGCAAACCACCCAGCACACTGATATATTTGTGATGGTTCCATCAGCAGGAGGTCCTGTTGCATGTATAGCAAGGTACATGTGCTGCTGTCATCACTGGCTTTTTATGCACTAGAGCAAGATGGTCTATTGGCTTGCAGAGATAGGAGGGTCATTTATCTCACAGTTTGGGAAGCTCTGGCCTTGATCCCTGGTCTTCCTTTAGACTATGGGGAGGGGAATGTGTGGTACGTGGTTCTTGCTTACATCATGATCCAGGAGACAAAAGAATAAAGGGAAGGCTCAGAGTCCCACAGTCTCCTTCCAGACCATACCATTCATGGTGGAGAGGCTGCCCCTAGCTCCACCTTCCCACAGTACCCTAGAGGACAAAAGAAGGCTTCGGGAACTTTTGAGGGACTTCTCTGGATGTCTACTCATCAATGAATAAGATACATTTTATGAGAAATTCTTATCCATAAAATAATAGAATTGACTCACTTTCCTTTAAAACTGCATTCGGTGAGACTTTAATGTATAGAAAATGATATCTTTTGCTACGTCTTTACAGAGCTTTCTGTTAGGCATATGTTGTACAGTTTCATGAGTGTGAGGATTAGTTTAGCAAAATGCATAAATACTCTTCACTGAAACTCCTTTAAAAGCATTTTACTGTTATGAAAACCCTCGAGACTCTTTTATTGCTTTGTCTTACTACCTCAGCAAAGAAAAACCAACTTCTGTTTGTTGCATTTTAATAGTTAGCTTGGATATTGAAACAATATATTGAAAATTCATAATGTACACAGATGCCAAGGTTATGGGGTGACATTATGGTTGGATAAAAGGGATTTATTTATTCATAAAACCCATTAATGATTCAGACACAAATCCTAATACTTTGCATTCATAGCAAACGGGGAAAAGCCCTGACTCAAATTCTTTCACATGGTGAACTTCAAAGTTCTCTTAGTGTTATTTTCTTTTGTAAACTTCTAGAAAAAAAATCATAGGGAGTATTATGGATGATAAGTTATTTTATCTAGGACTTTTACAGTGGAAGAAATGCCTTTTCTAGCAACATGGAGGCAGAAAAAATGATATCTAGTCACTGGGACAAGGCAGAGAAGCAAATCGAGCTGAAAAATAATGAAAGTATGATCTGAAGGTAGCACAGGAAATCAGTGCTCATCAGCACAAGATGAGGTCTTACTTATCGTGAAGTCTAAAGACAATATATTTTTAAAAGGCTGTAATCCATCTCAAGGAGCAGGACACCATCCAGCTACTAAGTCTAGTGAAGTGATAGAGGAGAAGCAGGATTGAGGAGAAGAGGGCAATAAGTTAATAAGGCCCAGCTGACTCCATTAAAAAGCAAATCAAACAATTATCAATGGTCATAACGGAGAAAGGAAGAGCTGTGTCATCTCCAATAAACTGCCTTGTCTTCACTGCAAGCAAGCATATAAGATGAAAGGATCTACAGTTACGACTGAGCTCCTTAAAGCTAGAGAAGAACATAGCAAGCAATGGACAAAGAAATCTAAAGAGGTGAGCTACTCTGTCTGGTAAATCATCTTACTTTAGTTGCAGTTCAAGAAACCTTGGCAGTCTGTCTCCAGATTTGTGTTAGGGGGAAAGAGGTCCAAGTGTTTCCAGGACAAATTACATGTCTTCCACGATTCACAGCACAAGAATAGGTATCGTAGTTCACGGTCTTCATGTCACTATGGGATGTGGGTGCATTACTCTCCTATGTGCTTTTCTACAATAATAAAAATAAATAAATAAATAAACTCCTGAAAATATGTGTGCTTTATTTTCAAGAGTTTATACACAGGCTCACTCATTTTTTAAAAACGGTGGTTTTAGATAGAGATGCATAAATAAATACATCAAAAATGTTACCAGGGCATGTCTAAAGATTGATGTGCAAATGTGGGTGCCTCCATGTGCATTTGTATGCATATGCGTGATGCAGTGTGTGTTTGCACTGTGTGGACAGCTGGCCCAAGTGTGATGAATCACACGTCTGTATAATTTCTAATCTGATTTTAGTTCTTTCTTTATAGAAATCCACAGAGTATTTACTACAATACCCGAGAAGTGACATTTTTTTCAGCTTTCCCATCGCCCTCTTCTTTGGACAGATCGGAGCTTTGGCTCCATGATGGCTGAAATCCCTCTGTGATTCTCAACTTATCCCATTCTGGTTCACAGGCAAGAAGAATTTTAGAGTTTGGTGTAGCCTATTTCTCAGGGCATCTTGAGAAAACAGGGAAGTGGACTGGATTGAGGAGGGCTTCCCCTCCAATTCCTGTCTCCTCCAAAGCTCAGAATCTCAGTAACACAGAGGTTTTGTACTGAATCCTTATTAAGAAAGGTGACTGTACTCAGTAGCGTGGTCCCCAGGGAAGACAGCCCTGTGAGGATGTCCTCAGGGGACAGAGCCCTTGGGAAGGAGGTGGAGGCTGAGGCCATGCAGCAGGCATGGAGCTCGGGAGTCATGGGGGAGGGGAAGGGGCTTGTCAAGGAAGCCTGGCTCAGCTCACACAGCCAAATTAGACATTAAGGTCATTAATACCAGAATAAATTTTAGTTACTTAAAAAGTGCACATTTTAATACATTATATTAGCAGCCTGAGGAAAAATTTATTTTAAAAAATAAAATTTAGAAAAACAAGTTTTAAAACATATACATATACATATGTATATACATATATGTGTATATATATATGAAATAAGTTAGATTATAACAAATATAGAAAGTAAAGTGAACTTATAAATAAGAATTTAAAAAGCATGTCCATTTAAATATAAATTAAAATTTTAAAATATTTAAAAGGTGAATTTTGTTCAGTATTGTAAATATTTGGACACACGACTTATAAATAATATTCTGAAATTTCTTCTCGATAAAGCAAAAGCAGAGACAGAGAAAAACACATTGGTTCTTAGGCTGACTAAAGAGAAATTCATCTCATAATTCTTACATGTAAAGAGACTGTTTTCTACGGGATGTGATGAAATTCATTCAGAATCATAAATTCAGGTCCAGCCTGAGGTACTACTGGATACTCGTGCCCTTAAGGCCATCCTGGATGACATAGCCAGACATTGTCTCAAAAGCAAGAGAGAGGGAAAATAAGAGAGGGGAGGGCAATGGAGAGGGAAAGGGCTTTTACTGGAGTCTTAAATAAACAAATAATTTTCTAGAAATTCTCTTGTACTTGCTTTGAAGTAAATATTGTTTAAAAATCAAAACAGTAATCACAATCCATACTGTATTACTGATACCTCTCTTAGTACTTTAAACACATTATATCATAAGCTATTTACACTACTTTATTTTCAAATTTATTTTTAATTCCACCTAAATATAATATTAAGGGATGTAGTAGTTTAATAACTTGGTAGGTTTTCTAAAATTAGCAAATGGGTAAGGCAGAGTTTTAAAATTTCCAGTTATTTTAAAAAGCAATAATAAGCAACCAATATAACAGATGAAATTCAAAGGAGATTCTTCGATTGTTCTTAACCTCCTCTCTTTATACTGAGTTTATTTTTTCCTTCAAGTAGTTGAATAGTCTGTTTCGTAATTAGTCCTAAGTAACAAATCTTCCAAAATCGTAATGGCATAGGACAACATCATTATTTTTCTTCCTCCTACTGCAGCGGAATGACTTGGTCAGCTGAGGGGTTTTCTGTGTATTCCAATAGGAATCAGGTGAGGTTAATAATCCTGCACATTCATTGTCTTGCTTGGCGACACTGGAAGGTCTTCGAAGCCTTCACTGATAGAGATCCCTTCAGGCCTCTCCAAGTGAGAAGTTGGTTCTTAGCAGCAGAGTTTTCTAAGGGTAGCTGAATTTCTTAAGTGGCAGCTGTTTTCAAAGAAGAGAAAATAAGACTCTCAGTATTAATAAAGTGTGGGCATAGAATAAGAGTCAATTTTATATACATTATTTGACCAAAGACATCACCAGGCTAGTCTAGACACAATAGAAGAGAATACATTGAATGTCATTTAATGTAGAATCATGTGATTATTGCAGAGGAGCAGGGAATTGTTTGTGACCACTTTCAATCACTCTAGCATGGATACTAACCTATAACTTACATTATCACTTTCAAATATTTCTTTGACTACTCTTTTGTAGCAAATCTGGAAGAAGTTGTAGAAAAGAAAATAATAGAGGGAAAAGTACACAGGGAGCCTACGTAACCCAAACAAGTGTTTGATGTAGAATGTGAATCATGTGTGACTTAAGCAACAGACCTGAAAAAAGAAACGGAAGTGTGACTTAAAACTGCTGATAGGTCAAGAAAACCATGACATTTTTGCTCTGAGTTGGCCTTGAGCTTCCTCTTTTCAATGCAATACAGACAATGTAAATAACATAAACAAAAAGCTACCTCAAATGCAGCAGTAGTGTTGAAGTTTTGCAAAATATTTTATTTGACTTTCAACATCAATTTTCCTGGAGTTGAACTGTGATGACATATGTTTTGCTCCAGCATGCTTTTGACAGTGTCAAACAAATTACTTCAGTGCAAAATGTTTGAGACAAGTGCCGTATTCTGAGAACAGATTTGAATTGTTTTTTCTCTTAGAATTATGAGTATTTTAGCATGAAATTCTCACACTAATGTGTCTACTGACCAATATGTGAAATACATTTCAAAACTCAGATAATGGTTAGCATTATGCATTAACTTAAATTATTGAAATTATCATTTGTGCTATGGGAACTCAAAATGCCTTGATATGGCCCCTTGCCTGGTACATTTGCTCTGCCAACCCCACCCTGGCTGAGACAGGATCAGAGTCAGAGAAGTTGAAAGAAGAGGAATTGAAGAAAGGAGACAGCCCAGTTTAAAATTTATTGATAGTTGTAGGACCTGGCCTGTGAACAGCAAAGTCGTAAGGAAGAAGGTAACTGAATCATTTTCAAATATAATCGGATTGACTCATTAAATGTTTCAAAAATATTGAGCACATATTTTGCACCAAACTTTCTCCTAAACTATTTATGAATATTGTCTCACCCTACCTTCCCTGCCATCCAGTTTTTCAACATATATTTTAATTTGTTTTCTTGCATTATTGAATTTATCAGTACATTTTAGTTATGCATTATAATCACGTTCATCATTGAGAGTTTGTGGCTGTACGTGATATCTTGATTCTCATTTTTTTCTTGTTCTCCTGCCCTTCTTATAACTCATAATGTCCTATATGCATAAGCTTTCCTTTTAGGATAGAATGGTTATTTTCATTTTATGAATGAGAGAAAAGACCCTGTAACCTGGGGAATATCATCAGTGCACTCATTGGTAGTATCCAGCAACAAGTCCTTTCCCCTGCTGTCAGTGTACTTCACAATTTCTTCTCAATTTGTCTCCCAATGGTATCCAATATGCCACAGCTCACGTTCACACTGATACTTTAGTGATCATTATATGCAATCAAATTAAAAGTCATTTTTCTCTTTTATTGAACCGAGATTTTTATTGGAACAAATAAAAATATAAAACAGTGCATATAAAAACAATTTGCAACAAGTCACCACCAGGATAAGTAGATAGAATTTGGAAATCCTCTTTACTTTAAATGGATTTTCTGATTATACCTTTCTTGTATTAATTTGTCAATTTTCATTTTTACTAGTATGTATTTGCAGTATATAATGATTACGTGTGTATAACACATCACAATTCCTTTTTATTCCCTTTCTTTCTCACTTCCCTGTCCTTCTTACCCTGGTTCCCTGTTACGGCTCACTTGGTAGATGTCTCCCCAAAGCCTCATGCAGTCATAGGTGGGGTGTTTCAGAGGTGGCTGGATCTAGGCTGTGTCATGCAGGGTCAGAGGATTGTTTTTACCAAATTACCACGCTGGTCTTGCATAGTTCTGGATGTGATTAATGGGAAGACCTACCCTTGGTATGAGTGCTACCTATGCTAAGAAGGACAATGTAAATCTCATCGGAAAATTTTAGAAAGTGGAACTGGATCAACAGTTCTAAAAACCTGGAAAGAATATCAGGAACACCCAGAAGGCAACTGCTTCCACTGTTGTTTCTTCAACTGCTGATTTTGCTATCTGCTGTTGCCATGCGCCGTTTCTCCTCTGTGGTGCCCCTCTGCCATGCATCACCCTGTCTTAGAGCCAAGTGATTATGGACTGAAACTTCTACAAACTGTGAGAAAAAATAAGTTTTCCTGAACTTTGGTTGGCATGTATTTTGTTTCAGGATGAGAAAAATAACTAAGACAATCCTCTTCCCATCTGAAAGTGATGTCCCTGACTTCCTATTATCTATATTTATTTATTTACATATATATATATATATGTATATGTATGTATACATATATATATATATATGTATATGTGTATGTAGGTATGTATGTATTTTTGAGATAAGGTCTTGCTTTTGTAGTTCATGATGGCCCTGAACTCACTATGTAGTCCAGGCCAGCATCGAACTCACAACAGTCCTTCTGCTTCTGACTCGCAAGCCCTGGGATCACAGGCATGAGCCAACATGTCTGGCTGGCTACCATTTATTTTACTCCTTAAATTGTTTACAAAAAGGGGAGAGTTCGTTTGAATTGTGTTTCATTTTTTTCATTTTTACAAAATAAACTTTGCTTAGATTTGTTTTAGAGAAAAAGCTAGTTCATTTGGAATTATTTAATATTTTTAACTCTGCCAATGTAAGGAAAAATGTATTAAACCTTATTTATAGTAAGTTTATCAGCATATTATGTTAATTTCTAATATCAGGAAAGGGCAATTCCATCTTGAACATTTATTTTTTAAAAATTTCTAGTTTTTCACTTATTTATTTTTGCAAATAAATTTAAGGAAAACATAATTTTATTGAGTTTTGAGTTATTATTATTAGTATGGGAAAACAAATTCCTTTTAGTAGAGTCTGTCAGATGAGGCCAGTATAATCTGTCTGTATTTTTAAAGATCATTACTTCATATTTCATTTGAAATTTGTTTCACCTATGGCTAATTGCAATTTTCTCTGAGTTACAATATTACTATATGTGCTACCAAAGTGAGCACTCTTAAAACTTAATGGTTCATTGTTATCTTGAGTTTCTTTCTCAGTGCTGTGAAATAATTTAATTGACTGGAAAAATGCACATTTTTAATTAATATATTAAAGAAAGGGTTTTACTTGAGTAGAATTATAAATCAGAATTTTGCTATAAAAGATAAATGTGTGCCATCTTTCTAAATTCTTTCAGAATTATTGACCCATTTCCATGCTCTAAGATTTCCTGACAAGACTGATATTTTACTAGAAACCTGTAGATTTTATTTAATTTGAAAGAACATTAACTTATTTTGTTTATTCTTTGCTTTTGACGTATCTTCACTGTTTTTTAAAAATTATTTTCAATGCAATCTTCTGATGTCAATTGGCTTATATTGACATCAATTTGTTCTGTTTATTTGTTTTCCTATCTTCAGTTGAATGAATTATTAATATTCTTATAGGTTAGAAAATTTATGAACGATTTTATTTTTTTATGACTTTGGATTTTGCAGCTGTTCGTGTTGTGTGAAAGTCAGTATGTGTTTCCCCACTTCTTCTGGATACTTCCCATTTCAGCGTCAGATTATAAACTTTCAATTTCTTTGGAAACCTTTTGTTAAAATTTTACCTTTAGAATTTTATTTTATTTTAAGTGAATTTTTTTTTTTAAGGTTTTTTGAGACAGGGTCTCGCTTTGTGGTTCAGGCTGGCCCTGAGCTCAGCCTCAAACTCACATCACAATCCTCCTGCCTCTGCCTCCCGAGTGCTGGGATTACAGGCGTGAGCCACCACGCCCGGCACTGTGGTATGTGGTACTGGTTGCCGCTGGGGTGAGTCTCCACACCCAGTGTTGTTATGTGGTTACCGGGGATTGAACCCGGGTCCTTGCGCTTGCAAGACAGGCGCCAGAACCACTGAGCTATATCTCCGGCCCTTTAAGTGAATTTTTAGTTTGGTTGCTAATGGTCTTTTAGTCTGCAAATTTTTTTTTTACTCTTCATCATGTCTTTCTTATTCAAATTTGTAAAGGTCCATTAAAATCTACATATAATATTTGATATGCATTTTTAAAATACTGCTTTCCACTCATATGAATATATGCTATAAACAAACTATAAAATATATTTTATGCTTTATAATATAACATTTTGTATATTTTATGAAATATGTTTTCATTCACTATCATTTATTTTGAAGAGGAAGACATGGACTTTTAAAAATATATTATGTATATTAATTTCAAAATGAAAAAGAAAAGGTGTGAAGAGACAGAGGAAAAGAAAAACCTATGTGTCATATTATTTAATTTATAAATTTAAAAATATGAAAGAATTGTTACTCTTGCAGTAAGTGTAAAAAGTTAGAATTGGCACTCCTCTGTTATCTCCTCCTCACTTGTTTTTTTGTCTTAATGAGTTTATTTGAAAGACCTCTTTGTTATTGTTTTTTACTATATGTATTTTCCAGTAAGTATAACAAGTATTATGAATGCTATTTTATCTAAATAATAGAATGTAATGATTTTATTTAGGTGCTATATTTAAGTGTATCCAATCATTAATAGTAATATTTACATAAGATGCTTCCTAGTATTTCATACTAAATTGCTATTGATTTACACCACATACCTTTCTGTCTTGGAAAAAATGTTGGAATGTTACACATAATAAGTGTCATAATTTTAACATATGATTTCAGTTTCAATCATTGTATACATTTACAATTCACTAACTTTAGTTTAACTTACAAAACACTCCAGACACTGTATAATAATCAAGTTGTAATTTATCACCTTTAGGTATTATTTGTGTATGTGGTAGTCAACTTAACAATAGATGACAGTGCGGGCTGGGGAGTTAGCTCAGCGGTTCTGGCACCTGTCTTGCAAGTGCAAGGGCCCGGGTTCGATTCCCCAGTATCCACATACAATACTGGGTGTGGAGACTCACGCCCAGCAGCAACCAGTACCACATACCACAGTGCCGGGCGTGGTGGCTCACGCTTGTAATCCCAGCACTCGGGAGGCAGAGGCAGGAGGATTGCTGTGATGTGAGTTGGAGGCTGAGCTCAGGGCCAGCCTGAACCACAAAGTGAGACCCTGTCTCAAAAAAAAAAAAAAACAAAAACAAAAACAATAGATGACAGTGTACTGGGTTCTGGAGATTGTATGAAATAATGCTCCAGTATTTAGAAGCATAAAGTTTGATCATGACAAGTTAGTTGCCACATATAACAGCATAGTTATATACCAGTTAAAATTATTTATTTTCTGTAAAGTAGTAATCATTCATAATAGATCAGAATTTGAAATATGTGATACACATTTATGCATATGTGTAATAGATCTACCTACAGATATTCTTGGTGTATCTACAGTGTAGCATTATGTGTTTGTAAACAGACACATAACTACTATTTACTCATAGATATATACTGATATATAGGTCTATATTTAGGATAATTTGATGTAAATTTTTGAGTTTTTGGTGGTGCGAGTGCCATATACGCATGACAGTTCCTGCACTTCATATTCTAAATGTTGTGCTTTCCTCAAACTGCCAACATATAATAAGACATTTGCTCATGAGGCCAGGGTTGCAGTGGCCACAGCTTCCACACAGACACAGTCATCAGAACAAACAAGCAACACACTGCTCTACACCATCTTAATAAGCTATAATTTTTTGTACGCTAGGTGTATTAAATACATTTTCAAATTCAAATATTCCCAACTCACAATGTATTTATGAGAATTACCCTCATTTCATATTAAGAGCCTGCATTTGTAAAGACAGAGACACAGATAAGTAGATGGATAGCTTGACAGATCCGCATGTATACTTTGGCATGGATTTATACACCTATGGCTTTGTGAGTTGTAGGAACACGTTAAGTAAACAAATTTTCCAGACATGATTACAGTGAACCTACTGAAAAATATTGATTTACTAGTGTAAAGCCAGAGACAAAGGAAGAGTTGACTGCTTGGTTCAGTTATAGCAAAGGTCAACCTGAGTCCGTGCATTTCTGGTGCTTAGGTAATTCCTGGAATCTAGAAATTGTTTCCCATGTGCAGTTTCTAGCAATACTTGTCTTACCTCGCCTCACATGCATCTGAATGTTATTCTCAGGGCTCTGTCTGTCTATACAAACCGATTTAATCTTGTAAATTAGACACCAGTAATAATCCTATATCCAGTGAGGACTTGGAAGCCACTCTACTTTAACTGCATGAAATACAAAGTAGACATTAAATTATATATGACTTATTTAAAAATATATAGTGTGCCTTTCTACCTGTCATTGTTTTAAAAACAGAACTGTAACCAGCTTATTTAATCTCATCATTAAACAAGAACTTACCATGAATTTTAAACATTTCTAAGGATACAATAGTGAAGTTTTATTTTTATTTTGGGTTCCAACAGCTTTCAATAAACAATAATTTTAGATTTCACAGGTTTTCAGTACATATGTTGATAAATAGGTATTATTCTAGAATGTGTAGCAATTGCTGCATATATCACTGGACTAAAACTGATTTAAAAAGAAACACATTCTGTGGATAATTGTCTTCCAGACAAACAAGAGTTGGTCATTTCAGTGAATTATGGCTTTTGTCTGAGCACAGAAACTTCCATAGTGTTTTTAAATATCTGGAAGTAAATATCAACTGCCAAGAAATAACAACTAGGCTTTAAAGGAGCGCAGCATAATAAAAGCACTCTACAGCTACACCTGGGGAAAACTGGGAACCAAATTAGCCTTTCAAAAAATCGTGCAAAATATAAATTCACCAAATTTCTTTCTAGCATGCACTTACATTGAACTACTTCTTACTTGATCTACCATTATCTATTTCTTCTGATTTCTTATTAGAAATAAATGCTTCCTACTTCTGTGGTATGGGTAATCTGTGGCACAGCCTGCCAGGATGCAGGGGAAGAGACGATGCAGGTGAGATTTATTTACATTGTTCTGCTGTGCATTTACGTTTGTGTACACAGGCCATGTGTCTGCTTACATTTTCATGACTACACTTTATATTTTTAAAGGTCAGATGTGAGATTTTAGAGTGACTTACAGATGAATTATAGGTATAATTGATAACACCATTCTCCATTTATAGAAAATAATTAGGCCACATCTCCCTTTGGCTTTTCATAAGGGTTTTCTTGGAAATAAAGTGAATCTGAGGCCAAACTTCAATATTTAAAACACAGGTAATATCTCTAGGGGTTAAGCCCATCATCAATTTTTGCAAAGAACAGGTATTCCCAATTCTAGGTCAAATCACTTGTAAATATTTTAAAATAGACCTACATATTTAGTTCATAGGTCCCTAGGGAGTTATACAGTAATATTTCATAAAGTGGGATTCTATGTCTCTCAAGAAGAGAAACTGTTTTTCACATCTTTTTTTTTTTTTGGTATAAAATATATTCAGTCCTTTTTCTAAGTTTCAAATGTTTTTCAGAATTACATGCAGAGATATCTATTGATGTTAACTCCCTAAGTTTATTTTCTTTCTCTCTTGCTTTGGTACAGAAATAGTTTCTTTTCTGGGGAAGGATTGATTTATTTCACCAAAGTTAATGTAAGAGCCTTAACACTCAGAGACCTATATTAGTAAATTAGAAAAAGAAAAATAGTTGTAAGTGAGAGAACAGACTTCAGCGATGTCTACGAATCAAGTGGTTCTGACAACTAGACATTAAAGAATGCATAGGTAAGAGATACTTAAAAATATTTCTGTAAGGAGACTTCATGAACCATTAGATCTTCAACTGGATATCAGAGATACTGTAAATTTTAAGCTATTCTGTCAGCTTGACCTGTCATCTTCCTTCTTACCACTTTCCATCACTTACATTTGAGACAGTTTTCTTCTGCACTACATAGCAGTGTACAGGGAGTTGCTGACATTATGAACTTCTTCATCTGTGACTGCTTCCTGATTCAGAAGTTGGAAAAGCCCGTACCCTTATTTGTTTCAGGTGACAAATATAAATGGAACCTTTGTATATGAATCCATATCTGGATACATGGTCCCTGATTTTATTGACTCATAACACATGTGATAATCTGACAATATCAAGCTATCAAACATGTGATTCAACCAAAATTTTGTAGGTGTTGTATTATATATAGAATGTGTCTCAATATAACACTATGAAAAAAAGAAAATCCATGATACTATATAATTTATATTCCACAATAAAATAAAGAAGTTCTTATTTGGTGAATTGAAGAAGCTGAATAGACCGGGAAGGTTCAAAGATAAGAAGGACAAAGCTGAATTTATGCTTAGAAAAGTGAGGTGTGGCGAGCTGTTGGTGTGCAAATTGCTGTTGTGAACCTGCGAGGCTGGCACGTGGCTGCAACTGCACAGGTTCTGGGTCCCACAGGGCCTGTTCCTTTTGAAATCATGTTTTTTGGGGGGATTCAGGAAACTGATTCAGTAGTTCGAGGCCAGCCCGGATTACATACTGAAATTGTCTGTAAACCACACACACACACACACACACACACACACACACACTCACACACACACCCCCTATTTCTTATTACTCATGCAGTTCAGCTAACTGTTAATTGCACTATTTTTGTTTTATTTCTTGATTTGCACATTGTTGCTCAAATTTCAATAAATGTATAGCCTATTTCTTTTCGACTAGATATATCAATTGAAAGGAATCATAGGGCTGTTTCCTTTTCATCACTAAAAATAGAGACTCATTTGCTACTGAAATTTAAAAAAAAATTAAGCAGGCTATGGTAGCACATGCTTGCAGTACCAGAACTTTAGGAGGCAGAGGCAGGAGGACCACAAGTTCAACATATCTTGGGAAAGATAGGGAGACTCTGTTTCAAAATAAAAATACAACTTCATCTCAGAAAGTTTAAGTAACAAGCACAAAATAATCATTTAGTAAGGAGTACAGCTCAACAGTGACTTCTTTTGAAAATAAATCACACACGATTTCTTTGTGCAGTCATATTATTTTTGTATTATCCCCAAATTTAAAATGTTTCCACTATTCTACCAATGCTGATATTTAAAAGCACATAGGTTAAATCTGTTCATGTATAAGTGGGAATTCATTTATTTACAAAGCTATATTTTTCTTTTATGTATTAAATGTTCCTTGGACTGATTCTTTCAGTAATGCTGAGGTCTCCACTCAAAGGCCTCAGTATCACAACAAAATCTTCAAGTCCCTGAAAATTCTGAACAGTGCAGTAAAGTCTGAAGATCTGTGTATATGCACCATAGGTAGTGATTCAGTGCCCACATTGCTAATGCATCTGTGTCTTGTTCTGCTTTGTGGCACAGGAGGAGCAAAGAAATGACTCAGTAAATAAATGCAAGCTACAAAGTTTGAAGAATTCTCCACATAGTAAGGTAAAAATAAATCAGTGGAAAATCATCCTTAGAAAAAATGATATGCAATAGAATACTTATAAACTGAGTGATGCACACTGATAACATCAGTTCTAGGGAGACTGACGCAGAAGGATCACAAATTGGAGGTCAGCCTAAATTACATAGCAAAAGTCTCTATCAAATCTCCAAAGTATAAGTATAAATACATATATACATATGGCTATTAGTACACATAGATGTCATAATGATACAAATTTAGAATGTGCATTTGATAGCCACATTGACACACACACAAAAAAGAAAAGAAATAGGAGTTGTTCTTGAGGATCAAATAGAGAAGGGAGGTCACCACTATGGAACTACGAAACTGCGACAGTATTGACCAGAGCAGTTGCATGATCTGAATACTTATGGCTTCACCATCATACCTACTGAGGGCTTCACTCAGAATCATGCTTCCACTGATGGCGCGTCTCTGAAAAACAATACATCTCAACCAGAGAAAACATTGCAGAAAAATGTAGCTTCACAGTGTAAGGATTCACCTGAAGGTAATATTAGACTTATAAATATTCATTTAATGTATATTATTATTAAACAATAAACCCATGAACTTGCTAATTATTGCTTTACAGTGCTAGACAGCAATACTTGGAAATTATTTCACTGGAAACAAAGTATTTGTATTACCGTTCGGTTTAGGAATGCATTTCTGCAGATCACCAACATGAAAGAATCGACAGTAGTCAGACTTTTCCCAGCCTCGTTCTCAGAAGCTACCCTGAGTGCACAGCAGCCTCAAACTTCAGCTTTCTCTTCAAATAGACACAAAAGAAGAGAGAGACATTTACTCCTAACACAACAACATGGCAAGGGAGTGTGCTGAGAAATTACAGGGCTTAGTTGTCTGCTAAAAATACACATGCTTGCCAAAACACAGAAAATCTACTGATTTTCCTTGGCTGTGTACAGAACATTTCAAACTAAAGAATAAAGTAGACAAAGTAGTTATTTACTGGTTATGAAATACTAATAACTATAGTATAAATTAAGTGCAATTATGAATCAAATAACTATCTAATATCTACAGAAGAGAGAGAGATACACAGAGAGAGAGAAAAAAGAGAGAGATAAGTAGATAAGTGAAAGGACTGGGATTAGTAGAATGAAAACTTTTTGAAAAATTATTTGGTGTTGGTTGCTGAAGGGAAGGGTTAATAGAGCTAAGATGGCCACAGTTTGAAATTATATGTGTGAAATAATGTGGAAAATACTTGAAGTGACTACAAAACTGAATGTTGGAAGTTCAGTTCATTAGCAGGTGCATAAAAATGTTACTGACAATCAAGAGTTTTGAATAGGTCAGAGAGAAAGCTGTAAGAAGTTAATATATCAAGACTCATAAAACTCTTAAAAATGATTTTTTTTGACATGGTCTTGGTTTTTGAAGCTTAGGCTGGCCCTGAGCTCAGCCTTGAACTCCCAGCAATCCTCCTGCCTCTGCCTCCCAAGTGCTGGGATTACTGGGAGTGAATCACCATGCTCAGCACTGTGCTATGTGATATTGATTGCTGGTGGGCTGAGTCACAAAGCCTAGCATTGTTGTGTATGGTTACCAGTGATTGAACCTGTACCCTCGCACTTGCAAGGCTGGTGCCAGAACTACTGAGCTAAATCTCCGGCCCTAAATATGAAAATTTTTAAAATATTGAATTTTGAAAAACCCTCATAAACTGTTTTTTGCCTTTATGTCTTTTTCGTTTTAAATTTTAACAGATAAATCATCTTAATATTTAAATAAGTGTGCATATCCATGTACTAGATCCATCAAAAATACAAATGATTAAAAAACATATTTTAATCTTATAACAAGTTTTTTTTTTCTATTCCTTGGTTCAAGTGTTAACTAAAGTAGAAATAAACTTAGTTTAAAATATATATAAATTAAATTGTCATTGTCATCTCTGGTTTAGATATTTGATGATATCATTCAGTATGATTATCAGTATCATTAATATAATTTGTTACTCTTAAAGTAATTTTCCAAAGTTGTACTATCAATGCTTTTTACTCACATATATTACTGTGAGTCTCTCAGGCTTAAAAGAGTTTGTAAAAAATAATGCATTTTATATATCAAAATGTCGTTAAGTGAATCACTCTATCTCTATAAGGAAATGAACTTAATTCGGCTTCAATATTATGGAGCTTTTTCTTCTGGTGGAAAAAAGTGTCTGAAACTAGAGTAAGCACTTCAGGCATCTAATTACATCTCTACACTTGGAATTCTTTACTTTCCTACAAAGGAGAGATGATGAGAGTTGTTGTCTGGAACCAAATAAGTTCTGACAGGTGGTGGAACTAATTTAGGAGCGAACAGATGAGGGAAATGAATTGTTTCACGGATAAAAGAACTTTGAAATATTGATGTCATGGATGTGAACACCTAGAATTATTCTTTTCTTCATGCCAGAAAAAAAAGCAATTTTTAAAATATCACTCTATTATAGCTTTTAAAAAGATTTTATTCCCACCATAGAACAGATTGGGTAGGTAAGAACATAATGTTAGGATACTTTCAATATATCCCAGTACAGAGACATCTAAAATAGAAATAAAACCCTCAGCATAAGGAATTTTTTAGAAAGTATTTTTGACCACATTTATTATTTTTAAAAATATGTTTGTTAATTGGTTACAAAAATGGAAGAAGATATTCAAAGACCAAACATTTTTCCTCTTTCAGATGGCAACTACTCAAGAAAGTAAGAATGGAACCACGTTAATGTCGGGGACAATTCTCTGAATCCCGGAGAGAGAGTAACTTCCTGGCCCGGACTCTCTACGGAGCCGAAGCCGCGCGCTGGGCTGCAGTGACACGTGGTCCGCCAACCCTGCAACTGGACAGCGGCTGCCGAGTCCAGTACTGGGCCCTGGATGGGAGCAGACTCCGTGGAATTTTTCTCTAGGATCCACGGCTTTGCCCCTGCCTTTCACGGTTCACCAGGGAGCCCTGTACAACCTGCAGCTTAGCGAAGAGACTGGGTGGGAGGCAACTTTGCTGCTGCATGAATCCCCATAAGCCACCCATCTCTCTGTGAATCACCACTAACGAGGTCGCTTCCTCAACACACCGGGCTGAAGTCCATTTTTGTTCTTTTGGTACTGTCCCACGTTAGAGGTGGACCTTACTTCTATGTCTCTTTGGAAAGTCTCCGGGAAAATGTCTTTCTCCTCCTTTCGTTTCTGGCTGTGAACTTAAGGTTCGCAGTTGTTACAGGATGAATATTCATGATTTCTTAGACTACACTGTGAGATTGTTTTGAAAAATCTATTAACAAGAAAGAAAATCTGGCTGAAAGGACTACAAACCTCTCATTCTGTTTCTCATTTGGGAACAGATAAAAGGATTTCTGACAATAATTTAAGAATATACAGAAATTTAGAAGGAAATGCACTTCTTAAAGTGCTCAATGTTTGCTAATTGGAAAAATTATTTTTACTGCACATGTTAGGAAATGTAGATGCAATTAACCACCTACACAGTGAATCAGATCTATCTCGATAATTAAATCAGACATATCCAGAAAATAAATTTCAACACAAATTTATTAAAAATTTTCAAAAAGGAGAGCATAAGAGACAAAAATTATCTTATCATTCAAGGACTAAAAGGAGAGAAAAGTATGTTATATGATATGTTTAAAGGGTTAAGGTTTTTTAAAAATAATTTCCTGGTGTCCAAGAATTTTGAAATAAAAATGATAATTCTAATTTACGCCTAAATATAATTAATTATTATACAATTTATTTTAAGAAGGATAAATGTTATGAGGAATGCTTCCATGATCATCACTTTATGACAAAGCAAAATTACAATGTGTGTATCCAAAATCAGAATGATATACACTGTAAATTTATTGAAACATTTGTTCTTAATGTTGAAAGTGATGAATAATATGACTGTCCAAAATTGATAGTCTAGCCAAGCAGATTCTAGTGCCACAGTAAGTTAGGTAGACAATAAAGAGTGAGAAATTAAACAACTACTCTGTGTTTGAGATATATTATACTAAATGGTCACCTTTGATCAGATGGGGCTGTGTAAATTAATTGCATAACATGTTCTATTAGTTCTTGATGTGAAAGAATATTAGGCGGAAAATAAAACATTCTTCATACTGAGCATTACCTCACAGTATATTGTTTTATATTTCATAAATATGATTAAAAATATTTTATTACACAAAATTTATATAATAAATCTATAATTTGTAGTTCCTTAACTGCCATTTTGTTTTGCTATGTTGCTTAGCATATTTTTATTTGAATGGTGGCTAAAGTTGTGGCAGATCTAAGTTACCAGTGGTCTGGTCAAGGGTTTGGTAGACCAAGGATGGGGATTTGGGATCTTGATTCACCACCAGTGGGCTATGTGCCTTTGACTGGGTTTAATTTGTATAAAGTATCTTATTTTCTCAATTGTGCAAAGCTTTTACCTGATGTATGAGAAGTAAAAATTATGAAACTTGTGAATTACCTAGGAATGCACCAAGAACAGAACAAATACTCAAGAGAGGTTAATATTCATGGGACACAACTGGAAATTGATCTGTTCCACTTTTTTTGTAGTTTAAACAAAATGTTTGTCTTATTCATTCACCTAATATGTACCTAATCTTTATTTCCTGAATTATTGAATTTGTGAATTTATGAAATAAAGACTAACCTTTTATAAGTGTGTTAGCAAAGACTTAACAATGCATTAAATGTTATTTATAATGCCAATGTTAAGTCAAGCTTTAGACTGAATGAGTCTATCATGACTTGTTAGTCATTAACCTGGAGGTCTGCAGAGTCTCATGAGAAACAAGACATATATAAACAAAATGGAAAATCCATGGTAATGAGTGCCCTGTTGCAGGGAAGTACATGTGGCTTTGGAAGCTCAGGCAAGAGAAATTAATTCAACCTATGAGAAGGAAGCTTCGAGAAGTCTTTGAAAAGGGATTTCACTGTTGTGTTTCTTAGTATTTGTAATTGATAAGGGTCTGTTATGTTAGGACGGGATGTGTGGTGCTCCAGGAAAACCAAGGTGGAGGATCAGGCTAGAAATCAATGCTATAAGCACATCCATGTCATAAGAAGTCCACTCAAAGAGTGAAACAATAATACATAACAACCTGACATTAGATTTGAAAAGGAACTTTTATTAAAATCATAAAAAAGAAGTAACATTAATTACAAACATCTAGCATATATAAAGTTGTTATAAAATCAACCAAAGTAACTTTAATTAATTAAAGACTCATCTCTGCATTACTATCTGGCTAACATTTTTAGTTTTGTACTATTAAACCTCTCACTTGTGACAGCAAAGAACAAGACAATTCAGATTTTCTCTAGAGTAGTTTGTTGAAATGTTTTTTCTTCTCTTCACTTATAAGAATTTCTTTCAGCTTAACAGTCCCACAAGCATAATTTTCCAGACTCTCCTTGGGCTTGTGACCAGAGCTTGATTATTAGTTAGGGGTTCAGGAAAGACAAAGACTTTTTATTAGGGTCTGGAACTGAGAAAAGGTGTAACTACTTCCACCATGTGTGTCAGCATTCTTCAGAAGACACATTAAATTCATTAGAAAAAGCTGTACCTAGAATGTAGCCAAATGCAAGTTTTCAAGGCATATATTTGAAAAGATAACCTTAAAAAGTATATATGTAGACAGGAAAGAAAACACATACCTGGAAGTCAGGAGACACTTCAAGTAAAAGATAAAGATTGAATATCTCAAACAACAAGTAATTTATGAAAATCGAATGACTGGAAACTCATTTCATGTGAAGAGAGCTGTGAAAGTTGGAAATTAGAGTGTAAAACAACTGTATTACAAGAGGTCACAAGAAGATAGCTGTTGAGTGTAGTCAGTACGTATAGAAATAGTCTTCTAGACTACATGGTACAAGAAATAGAGCCTGCTAACCCTTTGTCTTCAGGGTGGGTAGAGAGACAAAGAGGCCTTCTGCTCAGCAATCTGTGCTTCAGAAACGGTCATGTACAGACCCGAGAGAACTTAGTACAAAGTTAGCTTCCTTCTCATAAATCGACCTGGACTCCGCTCCCAGTGAGTTAACACTTGCTTTGTTACAGGATGATAAACTCAGTCCCCTGGGATATACCGCAAAATAGACAATGTCACGTATTGCTCATGGGACTTAAACTGATAATGAAAGAAAAAAAAATAACAAGTTTTTCCCCCTGGATGTCTCGGCGTACTATAAAGTAAAACCCAGAGCCGCATTAGCTCTGTTATCTGCATTTTCCAGCTGTTCACAGCAGCAGGCTGACGGAGGAAGATGGGAACATTCAGCGCCACGGTATTGAAATGCACTTCATTGTTAGCCGCTGACATGTGTAGTGACTCGGTGCTCACAAACTTGATTTTCCAGTGAAAAATAAAACAGAAAATTTAGAAGCAGAATACTTTTTAATGAGACAGTGTAGTATGGGGCCAGTAAGAGCTTTGTCATATAAGCGTCACCCCAGTTTCATATCAAATCTTATTTTCTCCCTTTAATCTTCATTTGATAAATGCTTCAGTAGCATATGTGATATATTTCAAAGTGGAAAAAAAATTCGTGTGGTACGTATTAAGAGCCCAATATCATTTTCCCTAAGGGATTAAAATTTAAATTGAAAATTGCTACTAAAATTAGTCTAAATGAATCAAACTACAGTTTCTTTCCTGCACTCTTCATCCAACTGCTTTATCTCAGCTAAATAGTCTAGTTAGGAAAAGAGTACATTTTTATAAAAGAGATAATTTTAAATATTTACTTTTCAATTATAAATATGAATTTCAGTGCATATAAGCTATTTTTCTTGATGGTCACTTTTCATTAAATATATATATGCAATAGAAAAGCAATTTTTCTGCAAAGCAAATGTTCTTATAATTGTATATAATTACTAACTTCACTTTTATCTCAGTAATTATTCTATATTCTACATGATTAACCTTTTAATTAAGTGGAGAATCACATTTACTAGATATTTAATTGTTCAAAATTTATTAAATAAACGTCTAAAGAGCTGCACCACATAACACTAGAGCTTGCTTTTTTTTTTTTTTTTTTTAGGTTTTTTGAGACAGGGTCTCGCTTTGTGGTTCAGGCTGCCCCTGAGCTCAGCCTCCAACTCGCATCACAATCCTCCTGCCTCTGCCTCCCGAGTGCTGGGATTACAGGTGTGAGCCACCACGACCGGCACTGTGGTATGTGGTAGTGATTGCTGCTGGGTGTGTCCACACCCAGTATTGTTATGTGGTTACCGGGGAATTGAACCCGGGCCCTTGCGCTTGCAAGACAGGCGCCGGAACCCCTGAGCTAACTCCCCAGCCCTAGAGCTTGCGTTTTTAAAGACTATTCTTGTCTATGTAGTATTTTTATAATATTATATAAAGAATGTTTGCTGACAATACAAAAAGAGAGTTCATTAATTTGAATACTTAAATAAAATGAATATTCAGGCTGAGGACTTAGTCCTTCATAGGAGAGTAATTTTGAAAAATTTTAATCACGTATTTTATTATTTTTTTTTCCAAAGAAAACTAGCATCTATCCAATATTTTTTTTAACTGAATGCTGACTATATTTGAATAATTCTACATACAAGAACATTGGATGCTATGATTCTAAAAGACCCCCTACAGGCTGCATGAGATCAAACTCAAGTTACATGATAATTTTGAGTGATTCCATGAGCTTTCTAGGCTGAGAGTTCAAAGCTTCCATTATAATTCAAAGACTGGGCGACAGCCAGTATTCATCACCGCTGCTCTAGAAGCAGGAGACCAGGGAGAGCTCCTTCCACTGTGCCTCCTTAGCTGACAGCATAGGCAAGAGTAGTCCTCCAGACATGCGCCAGCTAACTCACCGAAGGCAATGCAATGGACTGTCCAGATTGCACTTTGCCTAAATTGAGTTTTGCCTAAGTCCTTGTAATACACTTTAATATCCCTAAACTCGTATCTCTTGTCTAAATCTTCCCCATTCAAGACTCAAATATTGGGAAAAAAAATGACCTTACCGGGAAACATGGAGAGACAGAAAGCAAGCACACAGAAATCACAGTCAGTGCTGACGGCAGCCAGGCCTCCCCAGGCGTGGGCTAATGAGATTATTCATAGTTGAAGAGCCTTCCGTGGACGAAATGTTAAAGAAAAACAGGAGTTTAGACTTTTCATTTTTTAGTTCATTAAATGAGGGTCTCTGCTTTCTGCTCCACATACTGAGCTGCAGCTGTTTCAAAACATGGCACAGCGGATATGATGGACATTTTTGAAAGATATACTTGGTCTATTCTTTGCCATCACTCACAAGTTCATTGAATCACAATGTGGGTGAACAGATCTTGGAGAACAACTGCTATGACTGCAGGCCCTCCTACTCATTGGTGGATGAGGAAGAGTTGGAAAATACTATGTGAAGTTTTTGCTTCCTTGGTTAATTCCAGTTCCAGATCTGTGTCAGGTAATTTCTCTATCCAGTTCCTTCCTCTGCTCTATTTATGTCAAAGTGAACAGAGTAGCTTAGGAACAGTGATGAGCAGAGGCTTAACATAGAGCCATGCAAATCTCACTTAAAATACCCCCTTATTCCCATTGTTTTTAGCGTCTCTTTAGCAAGGATGAATTCTCTGTTCAGTAGTATTATTTTATGTACTTGAAAAACAATGCATTGCACATGGTGAATGGTTGCTTGCATTTAGTTTAATTGTTTCCTAATCCTGCCTATCATGAAGTATTTTAGTAAATGTAGTCTTTTGAAGAAAGTTGACATGTATATATTCTGTTGCTTTCCTTTGTAAGGAAAATTGTTTCTATTTATGTCGATATAATTTTTTGCCTATGTGATAATTTAAAAAAATTAGAAAACATATACTATTTTAATAGTTAAGTCTTCAGTTGCAAGATCTCTAGGTTATTATAATTAATTATAATTACAACCTTACCAAAGGGGCACAAGGTCCATGTGGTCCTTGTGTCACAGCATGCCATCTGTGACAGCCACAGTTGGGGCATTGTTTCCTACATTCATAAGCCACAGGAGAAACAAACAAGCTCTTACTGTTGTTTTATAAAGAAGTTCAAGTTTTAAGTTTCTAAATTGGATCCTGCCCTGCTAGAACACTTTAAAGCTATACCCAGTCCTTAACCATTATCTTCCTTTATATCTGTAAATCCATTAGACATGCAGTACGGTGTATGTAGGTGTGTTCTTCTGGGGAAACATTTATGGCCAGGAATTCTTGATTGAACCCTTGATTTTACTCTCTGACCCAATCTCCTTCCATTACAATGTCAATTGAAGACAATAATACATATTATTTTGTTTCGTATTTTTCTACTTGAGCATTTAAATTTATGCACAGTTTTCTTCACTTACCTTGTGACCTCTAACTCCACTGTGGAGCTGTATCACAACTGTCATTTATTTTTCGTTCATATCCTTCTCCTTCGACTCTCCCAGCTTGTCCGTGGCCCATCCCCCTGTGGTCTCACACATGTTGTGCATCCACCAAAGAGTTTCACTTCTGCTTGCCTGTGATTAGAGACAGTTACCGCTTTTCTTTTCCTACATATGTTTTATAACATCCTAGTCACTCTCTTCTTTGTATCCCAAGGGTGATGATCATCTCAAATTTATGTACAAACACATTATATGCACCAACCACTACAAGGACACAGACAGTTAAAATGCAGACACCTACTAGAGCAAAAAATTAATGAATCAAGGGAAGATTTACTACTAAAACTTGTGCACTAAGCTGAGTGTTTCAGTATTTATAGCTACATTTATTTCAGTTGTATTATTGACACAGTAAAGGTCCTTAGCCTTTCTAATAACAAAGGGTAACCACAAAGCAAAATAATCATGTGGGCTGAGATGGGAATACCTGACCTCAATGAAATGAAAAATTTCTTAATGGTTAAAGAGTATAATACTTAGAATATACAAATACTGAATGTTGCCTACATTAATTTTGAAAAAGTTTCACTTTTATGTGCCTTCGCTTTCAGCCATTATAGCTAAGTGGATCAATATAAAGCCAAAATGTATCTATATGTGGTGGCTCAAGAATAATTTTTACTGCAAACTGAAAGATGATTTTACAGATAAGTTAATCACTGAATAGTGCTTCATGTAAATAATGGAATATTATTCATTTTTCAAGAGAAATAGGTCTGCAAACCATGAAAACACATGAAGCAATTTTAAATATCTATTAATAAGTGAAGTAAAACAGTAAGAAAGACCTATACACTGTGTTATTCCAACTGTATGATATTCTGGAAAAGGGAACGTATAGACACGACAATGAAGATTAGTGGCTTTCAGGAACTGGGAAAGAAGAAGACAGAAGAAGAGTAATGCACAGAGGAGTTTGTGGTGGTAACAAAGTTCTGCATGATGCCATAATGCTGGGCATGTGTCTTCATGGTTCCAGCCAGACCAGTGAACACACAAAAGCAGGAGTGAACTCTGTGTTTTACAGAGACTGTGATGCCAATGTGAGCTCCTCAGTTCTCAGAAAAGTATTCTCTGATGCACTGTGTTGAGGGCGAGGAGGTGCTCAGGGATGCACTAGGTGTTACAGGGGCAATCTACCTTCTCCTCTCAATTTTAGAGTGTATCTAAACTAGTTTTTGAAAGTGTCTTTTAAAATAACTAATTTTCTCCAATAAAATCAAAGCTGTCAGTATATCATGGCTAAATTTTTAATATAGATAACATTATCTTTTTTATTTGCCTTTTTGAAAGGAAGTTCTAGCTAAGTTACTGAGATTGGCTCTACACTTCCAGCTCACTCTCCCAAGTAACAGAAAAGACAGGCTTTCCTCTGAGCCTGGAGAAACTCTTCATTATCATTAGAGAATCAACCTGAATTTGGGGAAATTCTCAAGTGGCTACAGAGGTAATGTGATCCTTTTCTAATCAAAGAAGCAAACTCAATATATTGTTATTTTATTTTTCCTTCCATTGCAACAGAAGGGAAATGAGAAAATGGCTAATATTTTATCCAATTATATACCAATCAAGTAGAATTAAGGGGCATAAAGGAAAACAAGCTTACTTCTCTTCAGTCAAGTAGTCAAATGGTGATATTTGTAGGCATGACACACAGAGGTGCACTGCACATACATGTGCAACCTCCTAGTGCAAACACTAATAAATGTATTCATAAGTTAAAGTGTAATTCTAAAAAAAAGTCAAGCAATGAATAAGGCCTACTCAAGTACTATAGAGAAAGTGATATGAGAAACAGAAAATTAAATATAAAATGTGTGATACAATCTTAACCTGTAACATAGTACAATTAAATAAATATAAGGAGAATAAAAATTCAGGTGCCAGGTAGTGATTCATACAGCAGCTGTAATATGTGGCCCAGCTCCACAGTGACCACAGGGACTTATTTGAATTGGAGGTTGAAGACTAGGGGTCTAAGCATGTCTTTAAATAATCAAAAACAGAAATAGGAAAGTCTATATTAACATTACATAAAATATACTCAGGCACAAAATATTACAAGGGATCTTGTAAAATTATTTAAAAAATCAGTACAGAAAGTACAGCAATTTTAAATGACTAATCATCAAGAAAAGCTTCAAAATAAAGCAAATCTTTATACATGTGCTTGAAAAATTACATTGACCCAGATACATGAGGAAAATTTATCACCAAAACATGAATAGTGCTCATGCAAACTGCCTGTTTAATATACACTCCAAAATAAGTATTTCATAACCTAATTTGAAAATCAGAAAAATAAGTACTCTGATTATTTGAACTTAGAGGGTACAGAGAAAATATATTCAGTATAACTAACAAGTAAACAGTTATTTGATATAAACCCTAATGAGATATCACTACATACATCACAGTGAAATAGAAAAAAATATAGGATGACAACAAAAATTTTTCTTTTACAAAAATTATTGTGAAGAAAGTGGAGTCACATTTTACATATGGTAGTAAGGAACAATTTCAAAAGTTCTTTGTGATCCCAGTAGTAACTTGGCTGAAAAGACTGGAAAATAGACAATGCATTAGGGAATATCAGGGGTCTGATATGAAGATCAGAAGTTGAGTTTAGTCATGCTGGATATTTTAAAGTCTTACACTGCTGGTTCCATGAGTTTCAGGACCACGCTGATGGCAATGGGCATACAATGCTATAGATATATAAATGCTTATGTTCACTGACTTAATCTGAAACATATATCCCTAACTACTGCAAACCATTATACTTAGACCAGTTTTCTTTAAATTTGTATTGCCTAATCTCTTCATTAAATCCTAAAGTTCTTGTGTTCTGCATTAGAAGAATAAGACATTAGCACAATAGCGTGGGAACTAAGATCTCTTATCATCTTAATACTGGGACAGAAATCTCTCCCTGGTCAGAGATTCTGGGTGGACTTGAACCACAGAATAGGAGCATGTAGATCGGAGGCCTCCAGAATGGACAGGACTTCGCTCTGGTAAAGTCCACGCATGCAAATCTGGGTTCCAGTGGTCCTTGTCCTCCTCCTCCTGCTGTTCGTGGAACACATGAATCGTTATCACCTCCTGTCACCTAAGAGTATGTGATTTGTGATGACAAAGCAGCACAGATTGCTGAACGTAACTTTAATGATGGCTGTCAGCACACATTTCCCCAACAGAACCAAGGAAGTTTCACTTTTAAGGAGGAAAAAGATTTTTACTGATGTCTTTATTTATCCTTAAAAATGGATTCCACAGCAATTGATAATGCCCAGCAATGTTTTCTCAGATTTTAATATTGGGGGTTTTTTTATCCTCCTCTAACTGAGAAGAAAATGATTGGTAATAGTTTCTTTTTAACCTGTCAAAAACATAAAAACAAACAAAAAGGAAAAACTTTAAAACTTCAGCCCTCCCAGCTTGTGTCCCCTGAAGGAGGAAAAGTTGCCTTTGTTCTCTTTCTGAGAATTGCATCTGGTTTCACAGCAGACATTTAAAATACATTTTCCCCTGCGTTCTTTTTTTTCCCCTATATTAAAATGTCATTTATTTTGCTATTGCTCCTATTTACTGGATAAAACCAAACAAATAATTTGAAATCCTTGTTTAATCAAGACAGAATTTCATAAATGCTCTTCCTCGAGTCATGACCCTTGCTACTAGAGCCACATTTTGAGAAAACTAATAAGCAAATGCATCTCTACTAGAAAACTTAAATCTTCCAAGAAAACTTTGCCCTAATGATAAAGTAAAGATATTTTTAGAAGACAGTAATTACAGAGCTAATGGTGTAATTCTGCCCATTCTTGCAATGACAGGAGGTTTGTAACATGAAGATAGCACATTATTTTGGAATTAATGATAAAAGCATTGCTGCACATTTCATGTCAGTTTTCTAGCTCATCTCATCCACCAATATTTCACTTAAATATGACATGGATACAAATTTATTTTAGCTCTGTGTCTGTGAGTTATTAATAATGAATGTGGGAGGATTTTCTCTGCTTCCAAAGGTTGCTGTCTCAGAGGACGTTGTGTATCAGAGAGGAGCCCACACAGACCTCTCCGTCCTCCATGCATCATTTCTGTCCTTATGTCACGAAGATTGGCTACTTCCCACCAGTTCTAAAACTGAGCCAAGAGCAGTCTCCAGCAATCTGTCAACCACCTTCCCAGTGACGGTCAATGACCACCAGGAAACCAGAATCCCTGACTTCAGAGACTGTGTCTCTTTTCTTCCCAACTCAGTGCACGTACTAGCCAGTACCTTGAGGAGGTGCTTTCCTTCTGCATATGCACAGGGGAAGTGATACCTTCTACACTGAACTGTATTTTGAAATTAACCAGTACTTTTAGTAAGAACTTTCTCTTTTGTGATCATATATTGGGCCCAGTATAATTTTCTAAAAGTAGGGAGTGTGGGCCAGGGATTTAACTCAGGGATGCTGCACCTACCTTCTAAGTGCAAGATCCTGAGTTTGATCTCTAATACCAAAAAATAATAATAAAATTTTTAAAATGTGAAAAGTGAAAACAAGGACTAAAATGAGAAACTCAAAGAAGAAAGGGAAAAAAATAACAATGCCATTTGTAATTGAGATTATTAATTGACTATTGCATATTTTCTAACATGTTTATTTTTTTATTTTTAAAACAGAAATTTGTGCAGAAAAAGGATTGAAGAAAATCAATACATTTCAAGTGTACATCCAGTGAATTTTGCAAAGGAAACACACAGAAGCCAGTGAGGGTACAGAACATTTCCCTCATCTCCAGGGTTCTCTTTCCTCTCTGTCTCAGTCTTTCACTCAATAAAGCACAAAACTCCTCCTCTGATTCTTAACCTCCATGTTTCTTCTGGTGGAGCCTCTTGTAAAAACAATTATCCACTCCAATTCGGGATTTTTTTTTTTTTCTCAGTCCATTAGTTTAATTAAACAATCTATTTTTCAACAATATTGCTATATATTTAAACTTTTTTTTCTTTTATTTGCCCTGTTGGAACTCATTCCATGAATGAGTTTAATGTCCGATAAAAATTACCTTTCTGCTCAGTGTTAGATTGCTAGAATGAAGTCTACACTAGTCAGTCTTTCCGTGGCTGGGCTCAAATACCTGGCACCCAAAATTTAAGGTGGAACTGGTTTATCTGGCTCATGGATCCTGAAGAGTCAGTTCAAGGCAGAAACTTCATTGCAGGAGGGGCCTTGGTCACGAGGACCGGAAGCAGATGAGCAATGCTGCAATGGAGAAAAGATCGGGGCCTTGTATCCCGCCCAAGGCCGCACCTTCATGAGCCACTCACACTCATTGAGAACATTAGAAAATTGTGCTTCCTTTATCACTGAAGTATTTCTCAACCCAGTCAGGTTGACGACATGATTGAGGGTCACAGAGTTGTTATAAATATTCTGTAAAACAATTTTAAGTAATATGTTTTCACTTCTCTTAGATAAATAATAATCCATGAATTGCACGGTCCAGTTATATTTGACTCTAAAGGAATTAAAATATTTTTTGCAAAGTACCAGCACTGTTTTATACTTCCATACACACTACATTAGATAATCCAATCGCTTTATGTATTTGCTAAACTTGGGTACTGATGACCTCCTTAATTTTGGTTTTTATTTGAATTTCTTTAGAGATTAGTTATCTTATTTATTTATATATCCTTATAAAATAATTATGCAAGTATTTTTCTACTTTTAGTTTTCGGTTTGTATGTTTATTTTTGTGATTCACTAAGCTGTACAATATGTATACATTCTTGGTATGAATACTTTGGAAAAAATGCAAAATGCAAGTATACTCTATGGGTTGTTCTTAGTAATTGTTTTTTAATATAATGTGTGTGTGTGTGTGTGTGTGTGTGTGTGTGTGTAAAACAAGGTCTGATGAAGTCCAAGCTTCTCTCACACATTCATCTAACTGCCCTGGTACTATTTACTAAAATTGCTTTCTCTTTCTAATTATGTTGCATTGTGTAGAAAAAGATCAATTATACCTCAGAAAACTCCTGACTTTCTCTAAAATCAGGACAATAAATTCTAAACCTTAGTATTTCCTGCCTGGCTGTGTCTTCATGTACCGGCGGATCCTGGGATAAGACAGATACCCGACTCCAGCAATGTCATTTACTCTGGCTGCATAAAGTCATTTGAACTGGAAGTGAATGAATTAAAGTCTCTTACACAAGTAGTCAGTCATGGAAATGTGCCCAACTCCAGTGAAATTTGTGGTCACCAAGGATGTATTGAACTTTTGAATTAAGCTCTGCTATGTTTTGTAATAAGTCATCACCATTTAGACTGGATTCCACTGGACTGGAACAGCTGGGCATGAGTAGGGAGCACTTAGTCGCCCTGCTGTGTGTAACTGTTACATTGTTGATGGTTTTAAGTTGTATCTTTTTATTGAAATAACCTGTCAACCTGAATCAAACAGCACTCTAGAATTCCACTGAGTTTTCTAGCAAATTTTAAACCCCGAGGGTAGTCAAGTAGACTTTTTAAATTATAAGATGTTATTTTGCCAAAAATTATAGACCACATTATGCTCAGTTACACTCTATTTTTACATTGCTATATTTTAATCATTTTGCCCAATCCCTTAATTACTATACTTTTAGATTACATACTAATTATAGGCCTGACCTGTTGGACATTTAAATCGAATGATTGTGTTGGCTAGTGTAGACACTTTGCATTTGCATTTGATCCTTCATTTTCTACTAAAAATCCTCCTGATATTTTGAATATTATAAACATGTTTTATTCTATATTTACGATCAATATTGAGAGGTGACATCTTAAAAATATTAAAACTTCTAATTTACACAAATGTACCCATCCATTTATGAAGGTAATTTTTATAGTTCCCATCATTGTACTTTCACTTCTCAACTATTCTCAAAATATGTTTTCCAAAAAAGAGTAACACGAGTGCTCTGGAGCTTCAAGATGATTGTGTTGTAAAACCAGACAACAGGGACCCCAGCCCCAGCTACAACTTGAATGGCTGACAGGGAAACAGGAGCCCTCATCCAAATCTGAAGCCAGGTCTTAAAACAGTTAAATTATCCCTCCAGTTAACCCTAACCATTAAGTAATAACAAGACAGAAAGGAAATACAAGAAAAGCATGAATGAAGAAAAAAGAATAAAGGAAGAGATAATTTTTCTGTCTCTGCTTATAATCTCTTATAGGAGTTGTGCATTTTACAAGTCATTTTCCATATGATGCTTCCACAGACACACATACATGTGCACATGCATGCACAGAGTACTGAAGAAATGATAAAATCAGTTTTATTTATATAATTTTATGTGTTTCAGACATATATGAGGTATAAAAAGTTTCATTCATAGCTTTAATCCAACTGACAATTTAAAATGAATTCCAGCAGTCATTATGACTTCAGGATTATCTGTATGCAGAAAACATAAATATAAACAGATTGAAACATAGCCTCAAGAACTTTTTCAATAGTGAACCGCTATTCCAGATTTTCCTAAGTGATGAACCAAGTCGATTGCCAAAAAAAATTTAAAAAAATAAAAAAATAAAATTGAAAATTTCACTTTATAACCTTATATTGTCATTTATTTATTTATTTATATAATAATGAACAAAAAGCTAAGGATTCATCACATATTTTGAATTGATTTCAGAATTTTTGATTCAAAAATTTATATTTCAAAATATTTAAGTTGTCTAATTTCTATCCTGGATAAAAAATATATTATTTTCTTTCTACAGAGGTAAAAATAAAATGACCTTTCTAACTTTCAAAGTATTTTAAAAAGATAAAGGCAAACCCCAGTAGGTATAAATTATCAAACTCCTGACAAAGGGTGCATAGCTCAGATGCTCAAAAACAGTTTTGCTAAACTCATAGTTTTTTAAAAATTTTTTAATCTTTATAGGTACATTACATATATGCATCATGATTGCACTCCATAATGGAAATTTGTACCAGTATAAGACACAACTTAATTCGCAATTTTTCCCATAGCCCTAACCACCCTACTGTCCACCCAATATACATAAAATTTGTTTCCTCACTTTTTTGTTATAATCTCATCATTTTTCCCCCTTCACCCTATTTTACATTGAGCATTTTCTATTTCACAATATATAACATACAATTCTAGGACTCATTTACATCTTTATTTTCTCATATCAGAGAAAAGATGTGATAGGTACCTATCTGTGACCTATTTATTTCACTTATGAGGATATCCTCAAGGTATGTCCATTTAAGTAGAAATGATTCAAACTTATCATTTTTTATAGCACAGTAATACTCCATTCTATGGAAGAACCACAGCATTTTTATCCAGTCTCCAGTTGATGGACACTTCGGTTGTTTCCAAGATGTAGCAATCATAAATTGGGCTGCTATAAACATGGGTGCACATATGTTACTGTGATATGAGTCTTTTAATTCTTGTTTGTATATACCTAGCAGGGCAATGGCCAGGTCAAATGGGACCTCCAATCCTAGCTTTTTGAGGAATCTCCAAACTGATCTCCACAGGGGTTTTACAAATCTACAGTCCCACCAACAGTGGAGAAGGGTTCCTTCTCCACAGCCTCGCCAACATTTGCTGTTGGCTGATTCTGAAATGGCAGCCATTCTATGTCGAGTGAGATGAAATCTCACTGTTGTTTTCATCTGCATCTCTCGAATGACTAATGATGTTGAGCATTTCTTCATATGCTTCTTAGCTGCTCTTACTTCTTCCTCTGAGAAATATCTGTCCATTTTAGATGCCCATTTTTGAATTGGATCATTCAATTTGGGTGGGCTGATTTTTTTTGAGCTCTTTATATATTCTGGATAGTAGCCCTTTATCTGAGGAACAGCTGGTGAAGATTTTTTCCCACATTGTTCTTGCATTGAGTGTTTGAGTTGAGAAGTCCGCTGTGATCCTGACAGGCTTCCCTTGGAATGTAACTGTTTTCTTTTCTCTGGCTGCTTTCAGTATTTCATTCTTTTTTTTTTTTTTTTATATCTAGGATTTTATGATTATGTGTCCAGGTGTCGATTTTTTCATGTCATGGGGCATGTGGCATTCTGTATGCTTCATATATTTGTATGTCCAATTCTTTACCTTTTTCTGTGAAGTTTTCTGCCATTATTTCTGTGAATAGCTTTTTTATGTCTTTAGCATTGTCTCCTGCTTCCTCAGTGACTCCAATCAATTTTATGTTATTCTTCTTTGAATCATCTAGGAGCTGTTGGGTTGACTTTTCATTATCGCCTGCTTTTTTCCATAGATTATGCCTTTCCAGTTCATTGAGATTTTGTCTTCTAGGTCTGAAATTCAGTCTTCTGCCAAATTCATTCTATTCTGCAAACTTTCATTTTCTTTCTTAATTTCCTGGACTTCTTCTTGTAGGTGTTGAAAAGGTTCCATTACTTTTGCTATCTTGGATTCTATCAACTCCATGAATTTCTCTTTAGCTTTATTAATCATCATGTTGACAGTGTCCAATATTTCTGCTTGCATCTCACAGATCAGTTCTGATTTCCATTTTACTAGATCTGCTTTGGTTACCATTTCTGAGGACCCTGGAGACTGGGCTTCAAACTTCTCTATTTCCCTTCCCCCTGTGTTACCTTGAGGTGAGGATCTCTGTATCTGAGACTTTGAGTGTTTCCTCATCTCTGACCTGCCCTCTTTTCTGGCACTGTTTGTTGCAAATCACTTTCCTCCTAATGGTTAGGAACCTTAAAATAGCAGTGTTTCCTGGGTTGTTCTTTGCAGTCTGTATTGGGACCTAAAGAAAAACCCCTAGTTCTGGCACACCATATGAGGCACTCAATCAATACAGTCAGAACACCTTCTCCCGTCTGCTTTAGAGGGAGGAAAGCTCTGGCTCCTAAACTGCTACAATGGCACTGCCTGAGGATCCAATGGGCCCACCTGCTCATCAATACAGAGTCTCTGAGCTCACTTGTGCAGGCGGCCTAGAGGCCAGTAGGCTGTAGGCCCTGTGCAGCTGCAACAGGCTGATGTTCTAACAGGCCCACCTACTCACCAATACAAGGTGACTGGATGTGGTTCTGCAGCTGCCGTGGAGAAAGTCAGACGCTGACCTGCTAACCTCAGTCCCTGGGCGCTCTTCCAGCATGGGCCTGGAGGCCAGTAAGCTCCTATCACAGCACAGATTCATTGACGCAGATTTGGTGGCACAGTCACCATTTCCAGAGCTGCCTGCTGCTAAACTCAATCTTTGGGTGCTCTTCTGCCGTGGGCCTGGAGGCTAGTAAGCTCCAACCCTGGCACAGATTCAGTGGCACAGTCATCATTTGCTTAGCCATCCGCTGCTAACCTCAGTCCCTGGGCACTCTTCCGGCGTGGGCCTGGAGGACAGTAAGCTCTAACCCTGGTGCAGATTCAGTGATGCAGATTTGGTGGCACATTCGCCATTTCCTGAGCCACCCGCTGCTAAACTCAGGCCCTGGGCGCTCTTCCTGCTTGGGCCTGGGGGCCGGTAAGTCATAAACTCATAATTTTAATAAACAGTTGAAGTCAGTATTTGTTTTTAACGCAATGTGACATACAGAAAGAGAAGAATGTATCAATCATGGACTCAGTTACCTTAAATCTTACAATTCAGGGAATCTGTGCTTCCTATTTCTGCCACTGTGCTTCCTGAAGGATTTGGTGTTTTATATCCCAAAGTGAAAATACTTCTTGCTTATGAAAAACAAAAGATACCTGAAGATTCATCTTTTCTAGTCCTTTCCCTGAGCATCTGATAAGCCCAATGAAAAGTCACACATTTTAAAAGTAAAATTAGGGACCCTCATGAACTTCTCAGGTTAATAGCATTCATTTCTGTGCTCCTTGGCTAATCTTTCCTCAATTTTTAATGGTAAATAATGAAGACGTAATCATGGTTTTAAAAAATGGTTGATAAAGGTCTGGGATACACATAATGAATCTACAACATTGTTGTCTTTTGTGGTAACTCGAACCAGGAGGGTTGGGGCAAACATAGTCACACTGCAGACTTCGGGAACAGGCTTGAAAAACACCACTTTTACTAAGAAACTCACACACTTATAAAGAAAATGGCAGAGGCAGTAACTGTATAGGTTGGGTTGGTTGTGGATGGGTTAAAGTACACAGAGAGCCAAGCAGCTGTGGATTGGTTGCTTGATTTTGGCCAATTGAGGAGTCATGACTAAGTGGGCAGGGCTGAATTCCAGATGGCTTTAGACCAGTTTTTACACACACAGAGGCTCATGGGACTTTAATCATCCAAGCATGGCCTTCATTTCCCTCTTTTGCCTTTGCCTCCAAAACCTTGGTCAAAAGCACAGGATAGTAATTATAATAAGCCTGAGCAGTGTTAAGACACAGAGAGAGCCAGGAATAATTTCTTTTATCCAAGTTAACAATTGTAATCAAACCTCACTTAGGCTTTTTCACATATGGTCCCATATATTGTGAAAGGTTATTATATTAACAGCAGTGGAAGTATTATAGTGTCTAACAGTTGTAAATCTTTTATAAGTCTATTTGGGTTTTTCTATATCTATGAAATGCCCACCTGATTTATTTAAATCTAAATAACACAATTATTATTTAAACATAGATGGTGAAGAATGAAAAATGAACTTTACCCAATTATTTAACTTTGCCCATCCTTGGAGGGGAAGGATCAGACCTCATTAACAATGCATGTTGAAATTCAGAATTAACTTTATACAAGGTTTTCATAGCATCAGGAGATATCTGCCTTCTGGAACAAGGGGAGGCTTCACTGTGTAGGACCATAAAGAGGGGTTCTAGAACTTTAATAGTGATACACAGCCAAGGGCACATCCAATTAATTTGTGCTAAAAAGTATTGTAATTCTATTAGAGTGGGATTGTAAGGGATGTATATTTGTGGTTGTGGGGAGAAATACAAGTTAAACCAATGGTGGTGCCAACGAATAGGAAAAGGTGAACCTTTTTAATTTGGAAAGACTGAATCTGAAAATTAGCTCAATGTAAAAGCAAAATAACTTGTTACATCATCTCTTTGAGGTTTTTTTTTGTTTTGCACAGGCTATTAGGATATCATCCATGTATGTAAAAACAACACGTTTACTTTTACTACTCAGGGGAGCAAAAGCCTGGGAAACAACTATTTGGCAGATGGCAGGGCTATTTTTCATACCTGGGGAAGCATGCACCTTTGATATCTTGGAGAAGCAGAGCCATTATTTATGACCAGTAGGGAAAAGATGAATGTCATTTTATCTTCCACATGGAGAGGGATATGAGTTGTGCATAACTGAAAACCTACAGATAGAGCAGATAGAAGAGGTAGTCCTGTATGGGAAGTGCCAAAATCCTTAATGGAGGCATTAATAGCTCTAAGATCATACAATAGATGGAATTTTCCATTTTTTCCTTTTTGGAAATAACAAAAACAATGGTGTTCCACAGACTAGCTGAAGTCTCAATATGTCCTAAATTTAATTGTTCTTGTATTAAACTATAAAGTGCCTGTAAATTGATCTTTGATAGCGGCCACTGTTCAGTCCAAATCGGCATATCATTGTTCAAATTTATTTGGTGGGGGGAGTGTTTGTGCATGGTGCACGTGAACAGTGGCCTTTAGTATTGGGGGATCCCCTTTCTTCAGTAGTTGTAACTGTATCCATCTTTTCTAATAGGTCTCTGCCTAGTAAACTGTTATATATGTCATTAAGCGTGATAGGGAAGAAGATGCCTTTGTGTCCATCAGGAGTGACCAGGTAATAGGCTATGCTGTAGCCAAGGACAGCTGTGTCCTTCCACTCCCATCGCAGCTAGGCCTGGTACTAGCTGCCAATCTGGAGGAATGTCTACTCTTCTCTAAATAATACTATTAGTCCCTGTATCAATGAGCATGTGAATTTTTTTCCAGGGTAGAATAGTGTTAATATGGGTCTAAACATATTAATGGGCCTGGACCACATTACTTGACAAGAATTTGAGTTAATCAATTGGTTAGATAGAATTTCGTTCCTTTTTATCAGGGCTGGAGTTGCCTCCCTTGAAGTTTAAAGGCACTGTGGCTAAAGGAGCACTGGCTGTCTTATGACTTGGTGGGAAAGATGTACCATCTTTATGATACTTAGATCGACAGTCACTTTTCCAATGGTATCCCTTTTTACATCTAGGACAAGGGGTGTTGGGGCATGCTTGTCCCCTTCCTGGGTTGGAGATATTGTTTGCACATGTGGCTAGGGTTTTTTGCAACCCCAGCAAATTAGCCCCATTCGTTGATTTTAGGTAAGCAAAGGCCCCTTCGCAGCAAACACTTAAGTAATGACTGCTGCTAGGGTCTTTTGCATGGAATCAGAAGTAATTATATTTGTAATAGCTATGATCCAGTCATCGAGCATCTTATATTTAATGGGTGCCAAATCAGATTTGATATTACTGTGGCATCCCTCAAAAATCAATTCCCAAATCTACAACTTTTGAGCTTCAGGTTGACTTACTTTGGGGGTATCCCCTTAAATGACCCTCTAGCAGAAATCTGGGAGGGTCTCATTTTTTTTGATTAATTTTCTGAAAGAATTATTACAGAGGTGATGGGGAAAAATCAAGGGGAAGAACTATTTTGCCTCATCTCTCTGCACATTGAGCCTTGCAAGCAGCGCACTCCTAAGTCTCAACTGCAAACTAATTGGCTGCCTTTTTCCATGGGGAAGTGGTGGCAATTATCCCCAGAACTCAGTGAGTTGATTTTCTGGGACCTGAATGTCATTTTCTTTAGCAAAGTCTTAAGGAGGATAACCTGAGATTCACTGTCTATACTGAAGAGATTGTCCATCTAATCTTGCAGATGAGAAACACATACCAGAGCTCTTTCCAGTATTATTCAGCCTTGGAGGCCCACTTGTTGGTAGCTCAAGGCTGAGAGAGTGAGGTTCAGAATCACTTTAAAGAGATTACCCATTGGGAGTCACTCACCAGTCTTCACTCACAAATATTTTGAGGTAACCCAGACTGGGAGGGATGAGGTGAATGAAGTCACACTGCAGGCTTTTGGTAGAGTTTTGGAGATCACTTCAATTTTTATTAAGCAATGTACACACTTATAAAGCAAATGGCCACAGTGGAAAGGTGTGGGAAAGTTTTCCCCTGTAAAGTTTACTTTCTAAAATTCTCATAAGAAAAAAGTGCACTGGAATCTTGAAGCCTTTTCTAGAATCTTCCAGAAGGAGTATATACAATGTTTCTAAAATTTATTTGATTAGATCTGCTTTGCTGTCCACTTGGAAAACTTGAAGTCTTAACTGCTGAACATCCAACTGATTGCACTGCAGCAGTCTGTCCATGGTCAAACTTCCCCAGACTGTAAGGACCTCTTCTTTTCAAGATCATATCTCACTCTGGGCATTAGAAAGCCAGAGACAGCTTCACAGGAGTTTAATGTTCATCTTTCATGCCCCAACTCAGGACAAAATGCAAGGACCATTCTTGCACTGTTCTCCTTGTTCCCTACAATGTAAATCCTAAAAGCTCAGCTGAACAGACCTCCTGCCCACCAATTCTCAACTTCACATCTCTTCCTAAGAGATATAACATCAGCGAGGATTTCATATACAGTAAGGTGTTAATTAAAATAAGTACTAGAAATTGAAAAATGGTATCTAATTTCTAATATGGGTGTTACTGTAAAAGATACTTTACGCAAACCTCAACATGTTCTGTTTTGGTTCACACACTTGCTATTTGAATTATAATTAAAGGCCTTAATTAAGCCAAAAACAAGACAATAATTCAAATGGTCTTTGGAAGCTACTTTGTAGTGATTGTATAGGCAATAAATCTACTGTTCAAAGTCTATTTTAATCATAGCTAATTTATTCATTTTAATGTTTCCAACATTTTAGTATTTGTGTGGAAAGTTGCATTTTATATTATAATATATCAAACAGCTTATAATATATTTAATTGGAAAGTGCTGATAATAAAAAATAATTAAGATATAAATTCAGAAAATGACCTTAGGTAAGAATTAATTATTCACTTTTGAGAGAACGCTTACTTTTTAAAAATAAAATAGATTAGAATAAACTTTAAATTGTTTTATTCTAGTTAATGTAAATTAATTGTAAACACTTTTAAAGTAATGATCTTCCAGGTAGTTCCATAAGACAAACATCACATAGAAAGGGACAAAGGTCCTGCACACAAGCCAATTTAAATATAAGGGAACATTAGGCCACAATATTATAAAATCACTCCCCATATTAATATATTTGGTAATTTATAGAATAAATTAATAAAATATTAAATCTTCCTCTGAGAGTTCATCAATTTGACTTGTATTTGTGTGTCTCTTGGATCATTCATCTGTATTTCTATCAGCCGTGAATTCATGCTGTAAGAAAGAGTACAAAGATACATCTCCATTTGTTCTTATTCAACTAATGCTCAGTGAACACTTCGTATGAATACAGAAGCTGTCTGAAAAAAGAAATAAGGGAGCATGGTCTCAGCACACCTGGAAGTTGATTTAAATGGATAATACAGAAGAAAAATCTAGTGAAATATTTATAGTGGGCATCAAATACTGTGTGGACAAATAACAGTTTCTATGGTATTAAAACATAAATATTAACATCAAATACACTGCATTATAAGTAAAAAAGCTAGACAAAATACTGGCAGGTATATTAAATCAAAATTTTAATTTTCATGCATTTACTTGATGAACTTCCACTTATAATACAAAAGAAAAAGAATAGTTCACAGACATAATTCATTCTGTTTTTTATTTAGATTATGCATATTTATGTGAATTCCTGTTTACAAACTATTTTCTTCCATAAGCATGAAATGAAAGCAAACTTTATGTTAAAACCTGAAAGGGAAAAAACATCTCAGAAAGGAAAAACATCCATAAAATATCATATACAATCGTAAAAATTTCAAATTTATTCTCAAACCTGAGGTTGTTTTATGAGGATGCATTTGGCTTCAATTTTGGTCCAAGAAAGTGTAAATTTTAGTACTGAGCCACTTGTTCATCTGACACCATAGATATTTTGCTGCACACATAAATTTAATGTTGGACACATTCCATCTTCTCAGAGACTGGCCTGCCTCCTCCTCAATAATCAGAGTTCTGTGAGGGATCAAGGAGTTCTTTTTACATAAGTGAACTCAACTCTCAATGATATTTAAAGCTCTATTTCCATAAGAATAAGAACTTTTCTGAAAAAGAAGGTTCATTACCACTGTATGACAAGTTGTGTCTTTCTACATTGTATTCATAGCTTCACATTTATATTCTATTTCAGTCAAGTAGAAAGCACAAAAACTAACATAACAAACCAAATATAATCAATAAGATATTTTTGCTACCTCATCTTATTTTTCACGGAAAAGCAACATACATCACAGCTTTATTATATATTCCTCACTCTCTTCATAGTTGAGTTCTACAAAATATCACTACATCATTCCTTACAAAAACAACATTCATTTTATTCAAACTTATAGCACACAGAAGATCATTTCCTGAATATAATGTACTTATAGATCTATCTGGTCAAGTTTCAAGTGGCTTATGATTTGTCTTTTGAGGTGAGACAACTACCAAGATTATAATAAGTTTTGAACAAAATAGTGTGGAAGATTAATACAGCAAACCCAGCCTCTTTAGAAAGGTCTCGATCGCAAAACTGTTTGACAAATGAGCTATCTTCTCAGATGAGCACAAGTACTCTGATAAATTGATATGCAGGAGTTTCCTAAAAGAAGCAATGATATTATTTATGGGCCTAGTCTTACCTTTCCCAGGTATGTGGTTACCGAAACAAACAGTAAGTCATTATGTCAGGGATTTTCTATGTACAATACATTGGCACAATGCATGCTATGGTTCTCAGTATTAAGTTGTGTGGGAAAATGTGTGGAACAGTGTGTGTGGATACATGGTTCCTATGTTTATTATTATATGTACACAAATAATTTAAGGCAGTATCATTTACAATCAATGGACTAATTTTTTGTCTAAGGAACATGAATATGTATTTTGAATTAATCACACGGGTTTTTGGGAAAAGCATTTAAAAATGTACATCATAGTTTTGAGACAGAATATTCTGTAATTCTTTGAGTTTCACGCTGGGTTGTAAATGATATCATCTCTCTATATTTTCTCCATTGCAAATATTTTCTTAGGCGTTTGATGTGTTGGCTTGCAAATGTAATTACTGTGCTCTATATACTTCATTGAATACATCAATGTATGATTCAGTTCTCTTGGGATAATTAAAAGTTTGTTACTTTTTGGATTCTTTCGATCTGTTTTAAGATGAACATATAGCAAAAAATCTCTTTTTAGACATTTATAAGAATTGATGTTTAAAATGACATAATATATGCATAATTTTTCCTAATTGTGTTTTCCTTGTAGCATCCAGAAAATATCTAACACTTAAATACGTAGGGATAAAACTGGGCCATCTATTCTATAAAGTGATTGTCTGACAGAGTGTTCACACAAATTTATTTTTTCACTAAATACTTCTATAATTTCTACTTTTTTAAAATTCAGATAAAGTCATTAATTTTTCTGATATTTGTCAATTTTATCTTAATGCGGTTGTAATTTATATTTCTATCATCTCAGTGAGATTGTCTGCTTTAACATTTTTTTGAATCTTTCAAGTTCATTTCCTGTACACACTTCTTTTCTTTCTTACCAACTCAACTCCACAATTAATGAGGTAGTTTGTTAAATCTTATTGAGAACTTCCAGAAGGTGACAACAAAGACTTGCCTAAATCAGTCTTCCATACTTCTAATGCTGAATGAGAAACAGCAAGGAAACAGAGCAGATATTTAATGCTACAGATATAGGAGACTGAATAATCTGTTGTACAAAGTAGCGGACTTAGAGTGCAAGCTTGAGGCTCAATTCCATCCTTGTGTGGTGTGGATGGAGACCAGTATCATGATGCGTGCCACTGTCTTCGTTCTCAGTAGGGAGCGCAGACTGTCCTGGGGCCAGTTGTGCAGGGACTGTGTTTACCTGCTGCCTGAAGTTATATCCCAGCAGCCACTGTTCATAACTGCGCAGCCACACTGCGGGGATTCTCCCACCTCTGGTTTTAGTTTTCTGTGAGCCTGAGGGTGGCATCTCTCTCCTGTTCACCTGATTTTCATTTGACCATGACACAGTCACCTTTTTTTGGACCCACTCTGAGTGGTAGGGCTGGTACTTCCTTGTAACTAGTAGTAACTGTCATATCTTATATACATAGTTGGGATTCCTGGACCTAGCCAGCTGGAAATCTCAAAATGGCCTCCTAACAGCCATCAGCCCAACTCCATTTTGTCTTTGTTCTACCAAGAGAAGGACAGGATGTTGGCTTTTAAATGACTGCCCAAACTCACCTTGTCCAGATCTCGAGAGTCAAGATGACCATGGTCACTCTGGCTCAGTTCATTCATGTGAAGTCAGATCTTCCCTCTGGATTAAATGCTTTGCTGACAAGCAGGAGATTCAGGACTCACAAGAGCGTGCTAAATATTTAGTTTTATTTCAGCATGGGGTGGTTATCCTGTCCTACCTGACCTATCACTTCCATCAATGCCAGACTGTGTTGTGTAATTTTTAATTTTTTTTCTGATTGTCGATATTGCAGGGTTTCACGTGCTTGCTAACTCTGAAGATGTAGTCCTATAATGTTTTTGTCTAAAAATAAAAATAAAATAGCTGGAGGAAAAATAAAAGGGAAATCAAATGTCTTCCTTCATACACTGAAAGTTTAATAACTAAACATTTTCATACCAAATCAATATTCCTATACATTAATATTCCTTAAAATTAATATTTCTGAAGAATAAAAGCAAAATATTCCCCACTGGAAGTATGTGTCATCACTGATATAAAATATGCCAGACTAATAACTTAAGGAAGAGGGTGATTTTGACTTATAGTGCAGAGCTATTGCGCAGGCATATTTGGCAAGATTCAAGGCAGAAACAGCATCAGGAAAGGGCGTGTGGGAATGAAGCTATTCATATGACAGCAGCCAGCAGGTACACAGAGAAAGGATGATAGGGACAAAGACACACTGTTGCAGGGCACATATGTGGTCTCTCAACTCTTCTGACCATGCCACACCTCCAAACAGGAGGCTTTTGGGGAGCATTTTGTATCTAAACTTTATCAGCTAACAAGTAAGTCTTTTGCTCTAAAAATTCCTTCAAACTGTTCTCCAGAAATTGTCAACTGCCAATTGGAAAAGTACTGTGTCAACATTTATAAATAACCAGAGCTCAGTAATAAATATGAACACAGTGTCTGCAGTAAATGACCATTACCAGGTAATGAATCTGAAATTATTCCTTTACAAATTAAGCAAGACAATGACAGACCATAGAATCAATTATTTATCTCTACTGAAAGGAAACAAAATGATTCAGCAGGAAGTCATATGCTTAATGCATTTACCTGGAAATGCAAACTAGGGAGAAAACACCAATTCAATGGCAATATAAATTTAAAAATTTCTAACTTACGTTACATAAGATTTGATTATTTCCTTTGTTTGAAAATCTATCAGTAGTGACTAGGCTTAAAGTAATGACTAATTTTTTTTATTTTAATTGATTTTATTGCTACATTTTTATGCATACATTATGACTGCATTGAACATTGAGAATTTTTTCTATGCATGACTCATATTGATGCATATTTTCCCATTCCTCATGCCATCCATACAACCTCCCAGTCCACTAAGTAATGATCAATTTTAAAGAATTGAATTTTCATACAAATTATTTTATTTTAGTAATTATATGTTAAATATTTAGCAATATAGATGTTTTCCAAAATTAAAAGTTAACAAATTTTTTCTAAGAATATTATTCTCTTAATTGTACAATGATATATTTTTAACTTTTTGAAGTGCAAAGTATTTTCAAAGCAAAAATAGCAGTGCTATTAAACTTAAGATTAAATAGGTATAAGTGGTTGAAAGAATGGTCTGATTCTATTAGTTTTATAGATAAAGAAAAAGCCCTGATAATTTTAATGAATATTCTACACTTTCCATGTGTATCCCTCTAAAAATCACTTTCTATTTTCTGTGCAAAGTAATGCTCTACCTTAGATAGACAGTTATAAATGTATCTGGCTATGACTGAGCTCTGTCTGGTTACTATATACACTGGTTTCTGAAAGGTATGGTACTTACCTGTCCAGGTATCTGTGGAGGATTCAGTTTCACTTAGCTGAATAAACCACAGGAACAGGCTAATTAAAAAGGGTTTGCAAAGCAGTTCTATTCGTTTAGCTCACATACACAAAAACAACTTTGAGAAAATCCAGATGGCCAACCCAAAAGCATTTAATAATGTCTACACATTAAAATACATGTATTGTTGAGACTCTCAGAATTGATAGTAGCACAATGCATAAGTATTCATTCTTAACAACAAGCATATGCTCACAAATGAAAATGTGCTGGGTAATGGAAAAGGAATTGGCTGAGAAACGAGAATGTCTGTCATTGAAGAGCAATGCTTTCAAAATGTTCCAGTGATTCCAATTATATCTTCTATGGCCTAAAAGTGACCCCATATTAAAGTCTAAAATAAGAGTAATTAACAACATGCATTGTTGAGTACCTGCTATGTCCTTATACCTTAGTAATGCATCTAAGCTGCATTTGTTGTGAGCCTGCCTTCAGGAAGTATTATTTTTAAAAAGACAAAACCAACTTTGAAACTCAAACAATAAAAACTTAATTCAATGTGTTTTGAAGAAGAAGAAGAAAAAAAAACTCCATTAGAAAGAGGATGTAGAATTCGACAACATAGTCTAAATTCTACCATTTTTGAAAATGACAGTATATTCTCAGGTAAATATCGTAACAACTATGATTATCATTGTCCTTGTCTCTATATTAGAGATAGTATAAACTTATCCAGAGGTGTTTACTGTGTGTACCTTTACAGGGCAGTATGGAAGAAGCTATCTCTAGAAGTCTTGAGAGACTTAGATATGGTGTCTACAGCAAAGCAAAATCCGCTCCCAACCTCTACTTAGGTTGAAAAACTGTGATAGAAGTCAAGTCTAGTCCTTTGCTAAAATGAGAGGTGAGAGCAGCCATATTGCTGATCAGCTGCCTTTCCTTTGGTGTGGACTGCATAGGGTCAAGGGTCTTCTTTTATTCCATGAATTACACAAAGAAAGTGACAGATATTGTAACCAGAATTATGTCCTAAAGGATGGCTAGAAAGGTTTGCAAATATCTAACATATATTCCAGTTGGCATCTTGGTCGTATTCTAGAAAAAAAGGCCACAACAGTAATAATATACTTAGAAATATAGTGTTTTCAGTTTTCATTTATTTATTTTTAGAAATTGTGTGCAATTTATAAAAATAAGACTTGTATAAGTATTTCAGGAGTTAATTTCAGAAGTTAAAAGTACAGGAATTATTACTAAGTACCAAAAAGCCATGACACATTAGGAAGTGTATCTTATGAGCAAGAATGTGGGATAGAAATAAACAATATTCTGAGATGATGGATTTTTCAGGGCCAGACCAGGGTCTTAGGAATTCTGTACATGACTATCCCCAACAGAAGTTATTGTTGAGTAAAGTAAAAAGTAATAAATAATGTAGGTGCTTATAGAAAGTGAAACTTTTTCTCATTGTATATTAGTTTATGTTATAAAAGCTATAGAACACGTCAAGAATTTTGGTTAGAGTATTATTTTAGTCAAAGTTTGCAAAAGAATAGATTTAATGCAAGTCGTTAGTTTATAGGATTATTTAATAATATGGACCAAAAAATCCAAATACAGAAGATCTCAAGAGATATGTCCAGATGCTAGGGATATAAGGGGTCCAGCCCAGATCTTAACCCCACAGTAATGCCCCGCTAAAATCCTAGAGTCCACGACAATGTCCTTCATGAGTACAGCTGCAAACCACAGCCCACGGCAATGTCACGTGCAAGTCCAAATCAAGGATATGAACTGGAAAAGCCCAAAGACTAGAAAGTCTGAGCCAGCTGGTAGAGTGAAGGGTCTGTGCCACTGGGCAAGAAGAGCACTGTGGTCAAGAAGCAACGCTTATGGGGAAGACAAGAGCTCCCCAGAAGAGAAGAGCACACATTTTTGGTGACATGGAGGACTTGTGCCCCTCTGACTACAAAAGTAGAGTTCACATGAAGAAAAATAGCCTCAGCAAGCTTTTCTGATAAAATCCGCCACTAGCAGACATTTTCTTCTATGTTGACTCAGTTCAGTTTGTGTTCCAAATTGACTGTTAGTTAATCCACCACAAGAATGCATGGGGAAAAGTAAAGAAAGTAGAGCATTGACCCCATCAGAAATGACAAGAGCCTGAATGAAAAGCCAGGAGGGTTTGGTAGCTTATAGGACACTGCAGTTAGATCCAAAGAAGAATTGACATAGTTCCTCTGATATTCAGTAATGTTACTCATGCGCTACAAATAGACATCTACAATGAAAATTATTGGAATCCAGTTAGGAGTGAAGACACTCCCCAGAGCTAAAGGTAAAAGGTGTTTGTGGATCATCTGGAATAATAATAATAATAAGTCTCACAAATTCATATTGTTAGCAGATAGAACAATCAGGCTTTGTGCCATGAGGAGCCGGGAGCTACTGAGAATCACTCACCCTGAAAGTAAAATGATGGGGAAATATTTAATAAAATTTAACAAGCAACGGTATCCATGGGAAAAAAACTGCAAGGTAGAAGAAATAGAGATTTAGAGAAACAAAGCACAAAAATATTGAGATTAAATACCTGGGATATGGAACCCAGAAGCCACTTTTTCTTTCATATTACATTTAAATGTTTTTCTATGCAAAAAAGAAAAAAAAATATATATATAAAGTAACCAAATTCTGTAAAATAACAGTTAAGTTGTGAGAAATATCATTAAGATATCATTAAGATAATAAGAGAAAATAGAATGCTTTGAATTTTTAATATATAAATTTGTGTTATATAAATAGGAATGGATCCTGTACATAATGTACATGAAACAAGTAATTGACTAAAACTAGCAGTTCTCTTTGCCAACATAAGAAATCTAAGTGAGCTAGGAGTTGTTTCAGGCTTTGAATTTTAAGCTGACAATTTCCATTCCTAGTTGAATGGTTATTTGGAGTATTTGGAATAAAATTAAACACCAACTCCAGTAAATTTTACTGCTGGTTCCTATTGTGCATGGTTAAATGACACTGACAGCATATGTCTGTCAGTCAGACCACAAGGACACTGTGATATATTTACAGTATTTTCCATTAAATGTTATGCCATTAAAATAACATCAATGTGTTAAATTTTGCCTTAAAGTCATGGACATAATTTTTGTTGTTCCTCTTCACTTTTACAAATGTACCCACTTGAATTCATACAGAAAAATTAAGCCATATTGAAATACCTCATGAAGAAGATTTTTCATCAAAACGTTTGAAATATTGTAATATTTATCTTGTTTTTAATTTCCAATAAAACTCAACCTTTTCTTCCTTATTCTTGGAATACAGTTATATTCAGTTTCCTGCTCTTATTTGATTTTATGTTGAATTTCAATAAATAGGATGTAAGTAAATTGATAAAATGTGATACTGTTAGAATTAGGAAGTAAAAGAAGTAATAAGAACTATTTTTTATCAATCATTGTATTGGATTTAGGTGTTTTTAATTTTTATATTTAATTCTAGGTAGATACTTTTTGTGAAAACACTGTAACATATTATATCTCATATTTTACCGGGACATACAGGTTAGAGCAAAAAAAAAAATCATCAGTATTAAAGTAAAACCTCCATTAAAAAAGTAGAAATAGTTCATGGCTTTTAATCACCAGGTATAGCTGGGAAGCAATGTTTTCTGTATTTTTTAAATTACATTATTTGTTGCAATGTGTTGCATTTTATATGACCACAATACTGACATAATCTTTGCATGATATTCTTTGATCTTTGCAACCATCTCATGAAGAATATCAGATTATGTTCACTTGTGAATTTTTTTTTTTACTTTTCATAAAATACTTGTAATGCTTGTCATGAAGAAGGCACTACTGAAGTGCATCCCAAAGGTGAACTCCCCTAATCCTAGCTATATCGTATCTGTGGATTCCATTATGAAACACTTGTCTTCAGAACACCATGTGAAAAAGAAAGAGATTAAGGACTTTGCTCAAATTTTCACTGTAATTAAATGGAAGACCAGACATTCATGTGCAGACATTTGAGCTTTAAACTGGAGATCAAAGTGATTACAGCATTAACTACAAGATGAATAACTGACAGGAAAGAAATGTTAATAGGAGGTCTATATGCAAGGTTACATAGCAGAGGCCCCTGTTCTGGGTCCTGGATGTGAGAAAGGTCTCATCTTGCTCTCCTGTTGCTCCTTCTCTTTATAAAGAAATGGTTGTGAAAGGGACGCTTGGGATCTGGGAACCTCGCTCAGTCCTACGTGAATTCACACAACAAGGTCCTAGATGCGAGGTTCATGCCTTCTGTCGTAGCTGCTCGAGCTTCTGCCCTAGCTGCAAGCCCTGAAAGATGATACATTTACCACATACCTAACTTGACTTCCACCCCAGGGGACTGCCAGAGATGGCTTTTGAGTTATGTACTCCAGGCTCCTACTGATAAGAGTAAGAGTGAGGAACTAGGACAGGTGGTCCGCTGGGGTCTATGACCTCAGCCTGCTCTCCTCCTGCTGCTGTGATCCTGGGATGACACCCATAGTTTCTAAGAACTCTACCTGAACCTGGACATGGACATCATTAGAAGGCTCACCCATCACCATAGAAGGAAAGACTATTTATTTTTGACACTTGACTTGTGCTATGGAAATATTGGGGACTGATTTTCCCAAAAATGTCTTCTTGTCCCGTAAGATGCTATTTATCCAGATGTTGTACAAAGATGTGCATGGAAATGGAAGAGCACTCTGTCATCATGATAATGGGCAAAGGAGAGAAGGGTCTCCTCTGCTTCTCAGCTATATTTTATTCATATTTTGTTGCACATTTTGACATACTATTAATATACTGATGAATCCCAAAGCTGTAAATGGAAATATAAATTCATTTCATAAAAATAACAGTGTCATCCTTAAATAACTTGCTGGTAGTGCAATGAAAAACATTACATCTAAATGTTATCAATCTCAGGGTACCTAGGCTCAGATCAGCTACAATGATTTTCTCACAATTTTTGTAAATATATGATTGTAATTTTCTTTTTTTCATTGCATTGTTTTTTGGAACATTTTATTTACACATATGATCACACTCAACATTGAGAATTTGGAACAGTATATGACACAACTTAATTCTCTTTTTTTTCCATTTCTCTACCAACTTTACAATTCCACCCTCGGTGTACATATGATTTGTTTATAATTGAAATTTTCTATATATTTTAAGTATTGATTTTGAATTTTTTTCTTCAGAAATATTCTCTAAATATATATTTTTTCACTATATAAATAAAAGCAAACATTTCCCTGGTTATGCTGTCAGATTAAAAATTATTCTAACTATATCTCACAGTAGAGAAATGGTATATTATTTGAATCAAAATTGTTTCTAATTTCAGAGTAAACATAACAGTAAAAAGATCAAATGGCATTAAGCTTGATGTAGGTAGGAACATATGAAGAACAAAAAAAGTACATTACAACTGGACAGAAAATATGAAGAGACAATCAATCTTAAAAAATCATAATTTGATTCTTAAATTAGAAACTCCATTTTAATCAAAATTTAATTTGCCTTCATTTTTATAATTTACCTCTAAAACTTCCAACCATAGACGACTATTCACAGTGAACACAGTGTCAGTCAGTAAAATGACACTACATATTCAAGTAACAAGAAGCTAGTACAGGAAAAATCATAAATCACTTATTTCCCACTGAAAACATTTTCTATAGGATCATTTCTAACAAACTTTTAAAAAATTTATCTCACAATTTTAAAACTTAAAACACTAGTCATTTGCCGTACATATCTAGTGCTCTTCAAAGAATCCCCAATTGTATTGAGAAAACGCAAGTAGAACATTTAATGAAATTTCCGCCTTTCTGTGCCCATAAACTCTACTTTCTCAGAGAGCTATTATAAGGTTTGGTTCAGCTGTCTTGTTAGAGACAACAGTGTTGACCATGCAGGACACCTGTCTTCCTAAATCTGTCTTTACATATCACCCTTGCGTAGCTTGTCAAAACATAGTTTATAGTACATCTTCTTGAAACATGCCTCTATTTTTTTTTCATTTTTTAATCTTTATTGGTACATTAAATATACACATCATGATTGCACTCCATAATGGGGATTTGTACCAGTATAAGACACAACTTAATTCTCATTTTTTCCCATAGCCCTACCCACCCTACCACACCCCCATATACATAAAATTTGTTTCCTTACTTTTTTGTTACAATCTCAACATTTTCCCCCTTCACCCTATTTCACTTTGAGCATTTTCTATTTCACAATATATAACATACAATGCTAGGACTCATTTACATCTTCATTTTCTCATACCAGAGAAAAGATGCGATATGTACCTATCTGTACCCTATTTATTTCAAACATGCCTCTATTACTAAAACAATAACAGATTATGGGCCAGGGAGTTAGCTCAGTGGTTCTGGCACCTGTCTTGCAAGCGTAAGGACCCAGGTTCCGGGTTCGATCCGCGGTAACCATATATCTATTCTGGGTGTGCAGACTGACGCCCAGAAGCAACCAGCACCACATACCACGGTGCCGGGCGTGGTGGCTCACCCCTGTAATCCCAGCTCTCAGGAGGCAGAGGCAGGAGGATTGTTGTGATGTGAGTTTGAGGCTGAGCTCAGGGCCAGCCTGAACCACAAAGCGAGACCCTGTCTCAAAAAACCTTTAAAAAAATAACAGATTATGAATATTTATGACCATTTGGCATGACAACCAAGAGGAAGTAATAATCAACAAGATTCCCTATACCCAAACAAACGTCTGTAAAGAAAGAAGACAAACAAGCCATCCCTTCCGCCCATTTGGTCCTCAACACTGGGATGCTCAGATGATGGAAGATGATAATCATGCCTCCGCTGCGTTTTGAGTAAGTATGGTGAACAACAACAGAAGAATCCACGTGTGTTCCACTCCAAAACTATATTTTATTTTCAAAGATGTATTTAGGAAAACAGATGGCTGAAGAGTTTCAGCACACATTTCTGAAATCTCCCTCATTTGCCCTGTCTTGTGGTGGAAGCTGTGCTTATAATGTGCCAGACATGCTGGAGAAATGAAATTTTTAGAACAATGTTTCTTGTTGATAACAACAATATGACTAACCTCACACCTCCGAGGGCTCAAAGAAAGAAGGAATTTAGAATAGTAGTTTCATCATTGCCTCAAAATTAATTTAACTAAATGACAAAATCTCTACTTTGAGAAAATTTGTTCAATGGGCAAGAAAAGCTTTTTTCTAGTGTAGATTTTATACTTCTTTTTACCATAAGCATATAGCAATGCCAATACTTTAAAAGTCTGCTTAGAAACTTGTTTTTATTCTCCAACAAAAGTCAGTAAAAGTTTCGCTAAATCTGTTTGTTAAGATGGAAATGATGTGCACTTCCAATCCAGACATGCTTGAAATATCAGTTTAAGAAAATAGAAATGGAAATTAGTGGACAGTGTTACATGTTCCAGACTGTGGAACTTCTTTTGACTGTGATTTTTAATCTCCTGCTGGAACATGGCTAATGCAAGGTGGGTAGCACATTTATGTATATTAATAATTTATCGATGTTTGTACAGTTCAATAAGTGATATGACTAAATGTCCTAGTTCAGTCGAGTTGAGTGCAGATTCCATGTGATTGCAGCTGGATATAATAATCTATGGTACTGAACGGTCAGAATAAAGCATTACACACCACATAAGTTGTTTTGCATGGAGGGCTGACAGTGTTTTTATTTGAAGGGGCCATAATTTCATAGACATGAGTACAGGACAGACATAAGTAAAGGTCAAATCCAATGGACATTCGTACAGAAAAAGATTCATAGTATTAGTAAAAAATGGCCTGTGGACGAAGATCACTGGTTTTAGGAATTTCACATTACCATGTTGGGCAGTGCTAAGCACTCTGACATGGTTTTTCAAATTACTTCACCAACTAAAACACCAACAGCTACTTTGGATTTAGCAAGACATTGGTAATGATAATATAAAATTAGAAAGCAGATTTTTTCTTATTTCTCTATTTCTAATTCATGAACTTCCATATTTATAATTTTTGAGTCTTTGTGTATGGTTTTAGGATGTGATCTAAATAGGTGTTCTGGCATGATTTTTAATGCATTATATCAATCGTTTTAACAATAATTGCCAAAAGTAATATTTATAACACGTTCACACTGCACCAAATTATTTTCAGAGAGCTTTGCTTACATTAACTCATAAAATCCTCACAAGCATTTGGAAAGATGTAATGTAGGTAGAATAATTAGCCCCTGTTTTACATGTGACTTCTTTATTTTAGAAATAATCATTATATCATGAATGAATTTGTTAATTTATATCTTTATTGCATAGCTAGTTTGTCAAATACCTTCTCTGTTTTATTTATTAAATGTGTATGATTCCATAGTGTTCAATAAACAATCTTTCCTTTCTGTCCAAGAATTATAATGTAATGGCTAAACAACTAAATCAATCAAGACCTGCAATAAATTAAATTCTGATAAATTTAGGCAGAAAATGCCTGAAAGTCACAAGCTAATTCATTTAAAAAATCAGCAAAAGTCTTGACATAGGTCCCAGAGCGTACAGCTGTGAAGCTTAATTTTATATGTGTAGTTAACTTCTCTGTGGGACCCTCAGATTAAACGTGCTTTCTATGTGTATCCAGTAGAGTTTTCCTGGTTGAGATTCGCATTTAAATCAACAAACTCAGTAACGTACATGATTTTCCTGGTATGAGCAGATGGCGTTCAATCTGCTGAGGATGTCCGCAGAATTACCCTTTTGCTCCTTCATACCTGTTTCAGCAGAGGCGTCCGTTTACTTCTGCCTTTGATGTGGAATTTACATCCTGGTCTTCTCTGGGCCCATGGTCTTTCCTGCATCTCCAGTTTCAAGATGGTGGACCATGATATCTATTGGCCCAACGAACCAATGTCTTTGTGAATACTTTCCTTTTACATATAAAATATTTCCATGAATTCTGAAACAATGTCTATGAATAAAACTTAGTTATTTGTAAGCATAATTATAATTTTTGATGAGTTAAATATTTTCATTATATAATCTACATGCACCATAGTATGAGTAGACCATTAACCAGGGAGGAGTTGACATGCATGACTTGTGTTCTCAATCACATTCAGGCTAAGGATGTGACAAATATTGTGTTTGGTTACTTAAGAAAAATAAATTTAAGAATATGAGTGAACTTTGATGTCATCATGTAATGAGGTTGTTCAGATTTTTGAGGGCTGAAGGAAGGACTCAGATACCCAAGAAAATGAAAAACATTATTAAGTTTTTCAGTCTTAAAGATCTTCTAAAATACTCTTCAATGTTCTCTCAACTTTAAACTTCATCATTTATTACATTTTGAATAATGATAGGTGATTTCTCCTAAATATCCTTTGCTGCTAAAATTGTTCAAAAAATGTTGCTAGGCTTAGTAGAACATGTTCTTTTGACTAGCAACTTACATTGCTAACTTTTATCTTTAATCACTCTGACAGCCAAAAATTGTTTCACACTCAGCGTTTCCTGAAACAGGAAATCGCAGATCAGAGCACTGAGCTGCAGGGATCAAGACCTGGGCATTCTCAGCGCTGGCAGATTAGGGAATCCTGACATCGCAGACTACTTTCTAGGACCTGCAAACAAAAGTTTTGCTTTTCAGGGCTCTCAGGCTGGCAGTAGACTCGATACTCTTTTTTTTTTTTTAATCTTTATTGGTACATTAAATATACACATCATTATTGCACTCCATAATGGGGATTTGTACCAGTATAAGACACACTTGATACTCTTATTTTCAGTTTCGCATGCATGTTTCAGTCATTTCTTTGGAAGTTCAAATGAAGGAAACAAATTTGAAGTCTAATCAAGTGGACTCTTTAAAGTCACCTCGTTAAACAAGGGATAAACGGCTCCTATTTCCGTTCTCTCCATGTGCCTGTGCTGGAAGAAACAGCTTTATACACAGAGCTCTCGTCCTGGCTCCTTCTCTACTCTTGAGCCCTGTGTGTACTCTAAGTGGATGAAAGCGCCCGCTAGTGATGAAACAGGTCCTCCTCTCCTCGCTTTGTGAAATACTGAAGGGGTCAGAAGACGCATTCTATTTGCCTGTCTTTATCCTCAGAATATTCACAAGGGCAGGAGGAAGAATCCATGCCAATCTCCAAATATAGGAGAGGCGGAATTAACGCCAGTTCTTAGCATTTCGTAGGCAGTTCTCACACAACATAGTTTTTACATGAAATTCTAAAGTACTGTCCCCTTTGCACTCTGGCAACAAATTCTCTAAAGTTGTCTCTAAAGGGGGAAATAAAGTAAGGGTAAAATTTACCCATGCATTTCTGGGTTTTTGTTACATATTTAAAATGAGGAAGTCTCAGGTTATACATACATATGTAAACAGATATTGTTTTAAACTCCTGATTCTGTAACATAAAGTGACTAAAAGTCACTATTTAAATTAAAATAAACCCTTTGTAAAAATCTGACAAAATACTTAGCGTGCTCCGTCTGAATGCATATTACCATTGGTCCTATAATGTTTCTGCATATGACTTCTTGTGTAATATAATTTACTATAACTTTGGGTTATGAGATACAGAGTTTTTGGTTACTTTGGGTTACTATACAGAGATAAGTAAACATAGACATAAATTGGGAAAGCCACAAATATATGGTAAGTGGATAACAGATAATTTTTGGATGATCACAGAACAACATAAAATATTGGCATTCACAATTATCAAATCCCACAGACATGAGCCCACTCAGAAGGTTAAGACAAAATCAATTCTACCTATAATAATATATGACCAAGGTCCTCATTATTTCTGCTGGCTACTACCTGGAGATTGTTCTTACATTCTAGGAGCTCCTCACAGTCTTTAGTTCATGTTCTCTTCCTCAATTTTCAAAGCCAAAAGCTATAGCAATGTCCTTCCCACAATGAGAATCTCTGCTTCCCTTCATCTGTCAAAGCTTTGCTCTCCTGTCCTTGTTGGGAAGAGCTTTTCTGGCTGGATTTGTCAAATCCACAAGAAGCTTAATTTCTTCTTTCCTTATTTCCTTTCTTTCTTTTTCTTTCTTTCTTCTTCTCTCTCTCTCTCTCTCTCTCTCTCTTTCTATACCAGGAATAAAACTTCACGTACATGGTAAATTTTTATCTTTCAAACTCTGGATATTCAAAAATATCATATATAAAAAAAAGTTCATATATGAAGGCAAGAAGAATTATTTAAAAAATTACAAAAGAGTGTTTTTCTTTGTCTTAAACTGATCTTTAATTTTCTCTACTATATTCAGCAGAATAAAAGGAATTTAATCACTGATCATGTATTGAGGTAAAGCACATGAGAAACTAAAGCTCACACACACACAAATGCCTATTTCTGCATCAGAAAGATAATACAGATGTGTTTTACTATATCATAAACCTATAAGGTTTGAAGCTAAGATCGTTGTGCAAACTAATAATTTTAATAAAGTAAAATTAAACAAAATTAAAATATGTATAAGAAACTCACAATAACATTGTTAACAACATATGTTGGAGCATGAAAATATTCATCATTTCACACATGAAGTAATCAGTGCCCAATTGCTTAATTTCCTCAATGCTGCTTATTACTGTGGGACAAACTTAACCTAATTTCTCTCAATATTTTCTCACATGTTCTTCTATTGCTTTGATCGCTCTCTTTCCTCCTCCTCCACTTTCCCTCCTGTTTTCTTCAGCCTGTTATCCTTCTCTCACTCTCTCCTATTTCCTCTCTTTCACCTTCCTCCCTTCCCCCTCTCCCTCTTTCTCTTTTATATCAATGACAACATAAATTTAAAAGCATTCAAGTTAATAGATTAAATTACCCCTAAAACGTTATAATAGAAAAATATATGAATTATCCCTACTTTTGAGATTGGGTTATAAAGTCAAATCACATCTTAGTGGTTCAATAGAGAACCACAGGGATTTACAGAGATGAGCCACAGTAACAAATTGAATTACATTCTTTTAGTTTAAAAAGCTTCATGTAAACATTAAATATATTAATATTTCAGATAAAATTTGATATTAAAAAGGAGACAATAGTGGTGTGAGATGCAGAGAGATAGAGAGATGTCACTGGACCCAACTTTGTTATGGCAATAAGCATAAAATATTAGTAGGAAACCTGAATATTAAAGTTCTAGGAGAATGATTTCTGGTTATGACAGCACTCAGGTGCAGGAGCTGCCATATTCTTTTGAAATAATTTTCTTCCTGTGTTTCTCCTATGACCAGAATTCCTTTCTAATTTAATAATTAGTGATCACCAAATCGATCTGTGACTGCAGATTCTTGGATGTCACTGTGACCTTGTCCAACATTGAATTAATTGTAGCTCCGAGGATTTATAAGTATCTAGGGTTCTAAGATTTCCAAATTCATAAGCCCACATAATCTACTCCTTATTTTAAGGTTCCACTAGTGCTCAGCAGAGTTTTCTGCTCTGGACATTACCTATTTGTCTCAGCTAAGTATTTATCCTTTTCCCCCCTTCTTTTTACATCTTGACATCCTTCCCTTTACTTGTTTGCCTTGTTTTTAGCTCTACACACTCTGAAGCCAAAGCAATCAGTGGGTCCTTCCAGGCTCGATAACAAACTCCATAATTTTCAATCATGGCCTAATCGATTTGATAGTCTTATTTTTCCCTTCAGTAAATCAATAGCATCTAGCCACAGCCACAAAATTTTGCAGTATATAGAATTAGTCATTCTTCCAAATTGCATAGACAATGGTCTGCTAAGCAACCCTTTTAACCTGTGGCTGATGCGAGCACATTAGCAAATACCTTGGCAAACACACTTCTGTAGCCTTCCAGGCATCTAAATTCCATTTGCCAGTGAAGCTGATATCTTAGTTGAAACTGGTTATTGAATCCTACCCTGAAGGTCTGCTTTCCAGGTCCATGTATGGCACTGACTCTCTTAGATTTCCTATAAAGAAAGGAAGGTATACCATTTATTTTGAAATTTATTTATTGATGAAGAGTTTTCCAGGAAGAAATTATAAAAATTCAGAATTGGAAACATTCAAGAATAAGAAAGGAGAGAAAGCTGAAGGACAATATGGTCTGCTTAGCCTAATTCACAGGCAGAAACATCCAGAGCTAAGTTACTCAGCGGAATTTTTCCCCCTTTGGAAACATAGTACATCCTTTTTTCCCCCAGAAGTCTATCAGTCATTTCTCTGGGTCATTAGGCAGAGAGAGAGGCCAGTGTGATTTATAGGGTTAAAAATGCTCCACTGAACAGATGGCAAATACTTAGAAAAAGGAGTCAACTGAGAAAAGGAGATAACTGAGAACTAGCCAATGTTGCCAGACATTGGAAAGGGGCTGGAGGTCAAGGGTGAGACTCCAGGAAACTTCACTACAGGATTCATGAGGTAGGTCAGCTTTATTTCTGCAAAGATAAACTTCTTTGATATTCATTTTGTCCCTTCCCTCTCTTTCTCTGTCTCTGTCTCTTTCTGTCTTTCTCTGCTTCTGTTTCTCTCTCTCTCTCTGTCTCTCTCTGTCTGTCTGTCTGTCTGTCTCTCTCTCTCTCTGGGTGTGTGTGTGTGTTTCTCGGTCTCTTTCTCTCTGTCTCTGTCTGTCTGTCTGTCTGTCTGTCTTTCTCTCTCTCTGTCTTTCTCTCTCTCCTTAATGCTCACTGCATATTTGAGTCTTCTTCTTCCGATGAAAACGCTGTTTAAAAATGTACCAAAGTTTATGTATTTAGGGGGTGGGGTGGTAGGGTGGGTAGGGCTATGGGAAAAAACGAGAATTAAATTGTGTCATATACTGGTACAAATTTTCATTGTTGAGTGCATCATGATGTGTATATGTTATATACCAATAAAGACAAAAAATGCACCAGTGTTAACTCAGACAGTGAATGAAAAGTGAGAGGTGAAGGAAAATTATTCAAGACACCTCTCACCTCCAACATTAAAAGTGGTGTTCGATGTCCCTTGATGAGATCGATCTTGTGTGGCACAGAGGACAAGTCCATCCTTGGGCCTGGTGCTATGCTATTTTATTCCTCTGATAGCACATGAGATAAGAATATATTTTTAGCATTTTAAATGCCATAAAAGAAGAAAACCAAGGAAGAATATAGCACAGTATTATGTATATGTATCTCAGAACCTAGAATATTTTCCAGCCAGTCCTTCACAAAAAGTATCTGATGCCTGCTTGATTTAAATATTATTGAAGTCACTGTAAAAATCCCCAAGCATTAAAGAGAGAACAAAAAAATACTCTGGTAGGAAACCATAATTTTATCTCTTATTCCCACTAATATTTAAATTAAATCATGAGTGTAGGGAAATAAGTTAATTTATGCATGATTCCTTTCTGAGAACTACAACTGACATGGCCCTCAAAGTCTCGTAATTTCCAGTAATTTCTGCATTTTCTTCGTACATCATTTCTCAGTGCATGTGAATCAGGGACCTCTTATAACATGGAGATGTGGGTTTCCTTATGAGGAATTATACATCTATTATATGTAGTGTGAGGCACAGATAGATAAAGAATGAAACATTGCAAGTGGGTTGTGCACCTCCCTTTGAGGACCACATATAAATTATAAAGAGCATAGGGGCTTTTTTGTTTTGTTTTGCTTTGTTTTGTTTATTTTTTGATGTTTTGTTTTTTAACCATGAAGACTTGGATTTTAAGCATGATTGACTTATTAAATAGAAAAAAATCTTGATTACATATCACGTTTCAACTACACATATGAGTTTTGTGGGGAAAGTAGTTGTATGAATCCAGTTTTTAAAAGATTTTTTTAAATACCTAAGTCTATAAATTTAAAAAAAAAATATTATCTTTAGCAGAGTTTCAGCAGTTGCCAACTGAGATCAGGAAGCCCTCTTATTTGGGCCACTGATCCTGTTCTGAGCCAGGCAAAACTAAAGGAAGCTCTGGCTGAGTATCAACTCATGATCACAAAGTGTCTGTTGCATCTACAGAAACTGAGACTAACTACAGAGAGGAAAGAAACAAAAAGACAAAATAAATGCATGTCTTATCTGAATGTACTTAGTTTAAAAAACAGGATTTTGTAAAACCCCCTCCAAAAAAGACTTCAATTTTATTTTACTTTATTTTATTTTATTTTTTAGTTTATCAAGACAAAGTTTTGCTTTGTAGTTCAGACTTGTCCTGAACTCAGCCTTGAGCTCAGCCATTTTCCTGCCTCTGCCTTTTGAGTGCTGGTATTACAGGTGTGATCCACCATGCCCGGCATTGTGGTATACGGTTGTGGTTACTCATGGGCATGAGTCACCATGCCTGGTATTGTTTTATGTGGTTACTAGGGATAAAACCTGGGCCCTTGCACCAAGTTAAATCTGCAGTCCAAGATTCCAATTTTAACTCATTACTCAGATTCCAGGAAAACATGTCATGAAATTCTGAGAAGGGATTGAACAGCAAACGTCATTTTTACCAAAGGCCTGGAATTCAGAGTGGTGAATGACAAGCACTGAATCCAGAGTGTGTGTCTCTAATCCACAGATTGACCACACTGGTGTCTGTGCCCCTCGACCTACACACAAGCACGGAACCAATGTTATGGATATCACTGGTGAGTAGGGGACACAATTAGGGTTACACTGAAGGAAGGCACACTGTTCTTACCGGGAACATTTGCTGAGTCCTGTGTATGGAAGCATTCTGTCTCCACTCCTCCGCCCCCAACTCAGAAGTCCTCACAGTGGAAACTAAAACTGTTTATTTTCACATTGCTCCAAGAAAATTACAATTTTTCAATGTTTCAGTAAAATATGTTTTCTTTAGATTAAATTCCATATATATACATACCATATATCAGTATGTGTATACCATATCCTACACAGTATGATACATCAATGCAGGCATGTATCAAATAATTATCAAGTCAGAGAAATTAGCAATTTTTTTCTCAGATATTACCAATGCTATGTGCTGAGCATCTTGAACTCTTCTGTAGTTGTTTGAAACATATCATGAATTACTCTAGACCAGGATGGCAAACCTGTCAGAACTTTCAATGATATAAACAACCAGCTCTGACACATGTGCAGTGGCTTCACTACCATGGCTCTCGACATTCATGTCAAGGCTCATAATATCATGATTAATTCCTCCTATCTTTTCTATACAATATCCAGCCTCTCTGTGTCTTCCGTTGTCCCTTCCATCCCTTCTCTCGAGTGACCATTACTTTACTCAGTTTCTATGTAATCAAATTCATGTAGTTTCCAGAAATCAGTGGGAAAGTGTCGTAGGTGTCTATATTTGATTTATTCTTTCACTTTGCATAGTGATCTCAAGTTCCCATCTGTAGTGCCACAATCCACAGTATTCTCTTCTTTTCACAGCCTAATATAATTCTTTTACATATATTTACCACTTATTTAAAATTCTGCTTACTTGATAATAGACACCTTGGACTATTCTAAATATTTACTGTTATAAATAGTCCTGAAGTAAACATGGACTATATGGTTATGTCCTTCATACAATCATCTTCTTTCCTTTAGAAATGAAGTCAGTGGTGGCTGATGACATTGCTATATTATGTAGTGGTTGCCTTTTTAGCTTCTTTTGAGGAAACATCATACTCTTTCTTATGGTGGCTTCACTAGGTTACATTTCAACTATGAGTGTGAGAGATGTTTTCTTCCTCCACATCTCTATCAATGTATATAACAATGTGGTTTCAGTTTGTAGCCATTGTAATCTCAGTGAGTTGAATCTAAAAGCAAAAGTGATATTTGCATTCTCCTGATGATTGCTCAAGATGGGCGTTTTTGCATACTTAGTGATCATTTGTATTTTATCTTTTGGGAAACATATTTAGATTCTTTGCTCACCTTAAAATCAGACATATTATGTTTTGAATGTTGAGTCAGTTTCCTATGTATATTTGACATTTATCTCTTGATAATCTACAAATATTGCTTCTGCTCTGAAAGTTTTCTCTTACTCTGTTGTTTCCTTTGTTACACAGAAACTTCTGAATTTGATATAATCCCATTTGTCTAATTTTGAGTTTCACGTTCTTGGCTAAATCCTAGATATCTCAGTTTGGGTGGTTATTGTGAATCAGTTGAATTTTATTTCTTTTTTTCAACACAGTCCTTATTGTGGTATAAAAGTATTAATATTTCTGTACTTATTTTGCATATTATCTTTTACTCAACTAGCATGGTAGATTGATTAGGTGTTTATTTTGTATTCTTATTCACTTTTTTGTCACTGGAACACAATACCCAATACCCCCAGCCCATAAGAGGAGAGGGCACATCATCTGCATTCCATTAGGGTGAATCCCTTCAATATTTTCTCAGTGAAAAGCTGGAGTGATTGTGACGCTTACTCAGTGTTTGTGTTTATGTAAATGGTCATATGGCTTGTGCTCCTGCTGTCAGGGGACTATTGCTGTTTTCAGAGTTGACTTGCCTCATGAGATGGGGCCACTGTGTCAAAGGGTAAAATGTTTCCCATGGATCTGAACTTGTATGCTGGGACCATATCATAGATCTTTGCATCTTGATTCAGCATCAACTCTGGTCCACAATTGTCACCTTCACATCCTTCCCTAGTGCAGAGGCAGCTCATTTCATGTTTTATCAGCTCATTTCACATTTTCTCTTCCTAAGTCAAACACTGTAGAGTAAATTAAGGTAGTCTTCCATTTTTAAGTTTTGTTTTAGTCTGACTGTCTTATTGCTAGGAATCTACAATTCAAACAAAACATTGTTTTGCCTAATCTTATTGACAGAAAATATCCTAGTTGCATCCAAGAGAACTTCACAACAAGTATGCGTGCATTTTTGTGCTGTATGTATATAGATGTGTGTGCCCTCCAGATGTCTTCTGCTTGCAAATTTGGATCTATTACCTTTTCTTCCTGCACTTCTTCACTCTGCTATGCCTCTTTACCTTAATCTTCCTTGGGTCCTCCTGCATTTTGATCAATGTGTTCCCAGGGAAAAATGGAAAGATGAGCAAGAATAAGGCCATTAGAGTTCTCCCCTTAACTCTGTGGGTGTCAAGTAAAGTAATGAATTAATGCTCAATAATTGACTTTATGGACATAGCTAAGATTTTACTGCAGTGTCTGTAGATTGAAATAACTGGACACATTTTTATTTGGCGCTCAATATGTTTCCATTTTGAGTGATTCACATAGACCTTATTTAATTAAATCCTGAATTCTTTACATTCATTGATAAATGATATTCAATTGTCCACAATATACATTTTATAGGAACAGCAGTTATGGGTTAGATGCTCAAAAGCTTCCTCTGCGGCCCTTCTCATAGCAGCACTCTGGTAAAGTGACAGAGATTCCAAAATGAGTCTGCCTGGCACAGACTGCTCCCCTGCAAACCAAGCAGCCTGCTGAGGTGCACCGGGCCTTTTCAGTGTTGTTGCTTGACTACATCATCATTTGTGTGTACTGATTTGTTAATATTGCTGAGGCTTGGGTAATTATGTTTTGAGAGAGGCCTGCTAAATAGTGGGTGCATAGGAGAAGGTCACTGACTTTTCTTATAGTTTCAACTAGTTTTCTTGTGATTGTTATGAGAATATTTGTGCATGTGGAGACACTTTTCCCTTGACCCTATTAGTCTCTTCATGAAATGCACATGTAATGTAGCAGCATGTCATTTCCTGTGTTCTAGCTGGTATTTCGGGGACCTTGCTGTCTAGCAGTCAGTGACTGGACAAAGGAAGGGAAGACTCAGCCTTAAGAGTTGTCAAATCTCTGCTGACTAAGTGGAGATAGCTCTTAAATAATCTTTTCTGCCAGAAGATAGGATAGATTTTTACTCCACCTGAAATCCTTTTCTCTTTGTGGATTTCCCTAAGCAAGATACAGATTAGAGAGATGATACAGAAGGATTCACCTTCTTAATTGCAAGAAATCACATTCTCTTTAAATATTAACAATCTCTGAGTTCTAGGAGAAGTGTACATGATCCCTATGAAAAGACAGCAAAATGAGTAATTTTTCTTCAGAAGAGTATTTACTTGAGGTAAATTATTGCAGTTTTGACATATTTCCTAAAAGGTCAAATAACTGGCCATCAATTTGCAGCGATAAGACTTTTCTCTAGATTACAGAACTCTTGGTGTATCTTCTGTCGTTGTATGTTTGCTTTGCTCTGTTTCATTTTCTTCCCAGTTTGTGTGGGATTCTATAAGGAAGTTTCTTCTCTACTCATTGGTCCACGTATGCTCCCACTTCCACACCCCTCAGCCTCCAAGCTCAGGCAGCCCTGCAATGACCTTCTGTGCTGCCAAGAGTGAATGGGATAATAGCTTTCAAAACATCTGTGTATCCCACAGTAAGATGTACATTTTACATTATTATTTATCTAAAGAAATTCATTCATCATGGCACTTTTTCTCTTACTAGATGCAATGTGTTCTGAGATCCTCTTCAAAGTTTTCCTTTAGGTGCAATGAATGTATTTTGTAATCCATTAATATTCTTGCACCTCGTTTTGAAAACAATAATCTGTTCTGATATTATGTCTCTAAAAGTTTTGGGAAATTAAAAAAAAAACTAATACTTTTGGATTTAAGACGACACGATATAAAAAAACAAGTAGCACATGGATTCTAAAACTTTGCAGTATATTGCCCAGAAGGTTTATAATCCTGAGTTCTACCAGCAGAGATTTGATTCCCTATAGCTGATGAACAACACAATAATTTCCATTTTAAGTACGTTCTAGATGATACTAACACCACTAGTTGCAAGAACACAGTCGGGGAATCACTGTCCTGGGGGAAAGTTTTGGATTTCCGGCCACTGAGGGTTAGTTTCACAGCCTCTTTCCTCACAGTTCTAAGGATGCCCCCTTGTGGGCATCCAAGGTAAGAGTTCAAAAGAGAGAACATACTCCAAAATACCCGATGAGGAAAGCTGCAGGTACATACTCAACTTTAAGAGAATCTGCTCCTTCCTGAGGAAGAGAAGAGTGACTCTTGTGTAGCGAAAAATATAGTGGTGAAAAGACTAGAACTGATGGGCAGGTGGATCTGAGTTCAAAGGTACTTTAATGTAGACATTGCTGTAACTCAGTGTCAACCTCTATAACAGATACAATACTTAATGTGTCTCCTACAATTGTTGTGAATATTGAGTGAATCAACACAAGACAGTGAAACACACTGATCCAAAATGGAGGGCGGGAATTCTACACTTCCTGTCTTTTCAAATGTTAGCCTTTGAGTCCTTTCCAAAGCCCTCAGGATAAGTCCATGAATAAGTGTATCTTTCTCTAATCATCCAGGAGTAGGGGCTTATTCATGTGGATCTTTAACTTACATAAATCCATTCATCTTGCAGGATTCTAAACCTTCCTCAGCCACTGGAAGTTGGTTGCTCCATAATAAGCTTTATGATTGCTGACAGGTGACCGAGGTGAACTTATCCCACTCAGTGACACATCAGCATCCAAGAGCAGATGTTCTTACCATTGTAAATGGCTCCGAGCTGTGGCATTAGGATGGACACTGCACTTCTGGACCAGCCTTTGGCACCAACCTAATGCATCTCTGGGATGCAGGGGTTATTGGAAAGGTCAGGTTAGAATAACTGGAGCCATAGGTGTATGATAGAAAGATGGACTGGAGTCCACTGTGCAAGTTCAGGACGTATCAGTCAGTGCACTTCAGCCATTAGTTCATTTGCCAAACAAAATCATTGTGGAGAAGAAAGAGAAGAGGAGGAGGAGAAGAAGATAATAAGGGGATAATGTTAAAACAAATCAGTATACATCAGAAAAAAACGAAAAACCATCAAACCGAGAACAACATCACTTGTTTTCCAAAACAAAAAAGGATATACATCTTTTCCTGATAATGATTAATTCTTTTTTGCACTATCTGAAAATACTATAAGCACATTAAACTATCCATTTCTGTCTTCAAGGACATCACAAGATAACAGAAGAGATAAATATATAATGAATTTCTTTGATCTACAGAGAGTAGTTTACCCCATTTCATTATTATTTATATCTCCATCACATTTCCAAGGTCATAATATGACATTTCCTCTAAAAGGAAAAACTATCAGAACTATCAGTTCCACATTTATAATGTGTGGAATTCCAGGATTAAAAAGTAAAACCAGACCAAAAAAAAAAAAAAAAAAAAGGAAACAGCACATCATAACACACTGTGAGAGCTTATGCAAAGTCCTGACTGAATGGCCACATATTAAAGATCCACTAGGAGGGCTGGGGATATAGCTCAGCGGTTCTGATGCCTGTCTTGCAACCGCAAGGACCTGGGTTCAATCCCCGGTAACCACATAACAATACTGGGTGTGGAGACCCACCCCAGCAGCAACCAGTACCACATACCAGTGCCGGGTGTGGTGGTTCACACCTGTAATCCCAGCACTCGGGAGGCAGAGGCAGGAGGATTGCTGTGATGTGAGTTTGAGGCTGAGCTCAGGGCCAGCCTGAACCACAAAGCGAGACCCTGTCTCAAAAAACCTTAAAAAAAAAATAAAATAAAATAAAAAAAATAAAGATCCACTAGGAAACATTTTTGAGCAGGACATTCCTCAAAAATTAAAAGGAAAATATTTTTTTCTGAATGAATGTTCCCATAACAGCCTGGACACAATCATGTCCGATGTATTTTAACCTACTGTTGTCACTCCTGGCAGTAAAAGTACAATCCCCATTCAATACCGAGTCAAAAAGTGCTTTGATGGGAATGTATGTATTGGTCGTCCTTACAAGCAAAAGTACATTAAAGGAATGCAAATACACACAGAATACTCTAGCAAATATTTTTAAATGGTAATGTGAGATGAATTTCATAAATTCTAACCTAGATCAAGTATGTTGCTACAAAACAAAATCGACATCTGCGTTCTTCGATTAGAATGTCTGATTCTTGACAGAATTAAACGTTTCTTATAGATTTGGTTTCCAAATCAAATTTGAGACTTTAATTATAAAACAGATGAATAAAAATATCTCCATTTTTGGGTAGAAATGAAAGACAAAATCCCTAAAAATGAGAACTTAAAATTCTATCTTTCTAATAAAGCATACATTTGGGTAGCAAAGGAAGCCTGAGATGAGTGACCCTGTCTGAAGAAGCTCCGCATTGATGATCAAAGACTTCTTTTCAACGGGGCATCTCTACAGTCCGAAGGAAGGGTCAAGTGTGGTTGGAAATATGCACTGCACACTGTGAAGGCGGTTTCACAGGTGCATAATGATTCTCTGAAACACATTGCTTAAATTTATTTGGAATTTTAAAAATCCATGATTATCAAGCATGGGAAAGTAGAACTTTATCTGTAGGAATATTTCCATTCACAATGGCCCATTTAATTCTCTCTCATTGGTGATATTATAGCCACATAGCAGTGTGTGTAGAAATGCTAACAGATTACACTGAGTTCTCTGTTAAGATAACTTCAATATGTAAAGGACAAATAAAATGAAGACCTGTTTACAGACTCCACAAATTGTAGGGCAGAGCCAGTGTGGAGAGTCATGAGGTTTTAGGCATAGTGAAAGCAGAGTAGATAGCGTTGCTACTGCCTACAGGTGTGATTTTAATCCATGATAAACCATCTAAGATTGATTTTGTTCTGATAAGGGAATACAGGTGATTCCTCTATTTAATTTAGTATATGCATCTATTCAGAGCTCAAAAAACTACTTTCATAGCTTTATTACATGTATTAATAGCATAATTATATTTTTATAAAATATGAGTTACATGACTTATTTAAAAATTTTCTTCACATGTATAACTATAAACTAAAATTGAAAATTCCCCAAAGAAATTGATTAACTAAATTTAAAGCTTGACACTAAGCTATATCTCCATAACATTTTATTTTATTTAGTTTTTTTATTATTTTATAATTTTGGCATGGAGTTTTGCTGAGTTACTAAATTGTTCAGACTTGGCCTAAAATTGTGAGCATTCCACCTCGGTCTCCCAGAGAGGTATGATTATCAACAAATACCACATACCTGGCTTATTCACATTACTGAAATTCACTGAAAATCTGACTGACAATATTTTGATTTCTGTGGAACTTTATCAAAACATTCATAATATTAAATAAGTCACATTTTCATGTCTTGGCAAAATGTCAAGAATAATGGATGTTACAGGTCTATAAATTGCAAATAAATTTCTACTTTGAATATTTCTATGTTTTAGAAAAACTGATTACCTTCTCTTATGAAAATCAGGTAGTAGACTTCTAAGAGGGAAGTGAAATATAGATAAATAATATCCATTCATTCAAATAATATCCACATGACATAAAGAGATGATCAAAATACACAGTGAATACTTACATTTTTAGAAATTATTGTAGAAAAGCTTTATTGCCATGAATTCTCTTCACAGAGCCCTGTCACTTGGAGCACACACATGTATTTACTTCCATCTTCAAGGGTGTAACCCAGGGACTGAGCGGTGGTAATCAAGCCCTGCTGATGAGCACGCTTCTTGATCCCTAAGATTTAATATCTGAAAATTTACCGAACTTAATAAAGTGTACAGAGGATTAACAAAGATTATGAAGAAGAGTATTAGACCATAATCAGGAATGCGTAAGAGAAAGCCTCACTGGATTGCAAAATCTCAGGCTTGTGCTACATACGATCTCTACAGTGTAGTCCTGTCTGCCAGAAGGCTTGCTCTTTGCTGATACTGACTAGACTCACTTCTTACTGGAGTGAATTATTGCACAGACCTTCATGATTATTCAGACCTTCATTCCCAGGTCTAGAAAGACACAACTCGTCTAAAAGTGAGAGGCGTCTTCATTTCACTCTCCCTGTCACTGCCAGCCGCTGTGGAGCTTAACCAGGCCTGGGCTGGTTCAGACTGACGGCATCAGGAACAGCAGTCTCTGGGTCAGGACCCAGTGAGTGGACCAAACATGAGGCTGAAGTCAACAAAACAGGACGCAGATCTATTTTCAATACTGTATCTAGTCTTAAGTTACATTCACATACAAATAGCTTCAACAAGCTTCCTTGTGAAGAACAGCCAGTGTGCAGCTCATATCAGAGAGTCTCCCGTGGTTGGGATGAACAGCCACCACTTATCCAATGCGTCGGTCACCCCTGAATGTTTCCTTGTTAGAACCGAGTTGCTCACACTACCTCAGAGAATTCTCATTATTTTCCCCCCACAGTTAGAAAAATCAAACTGAAGCAAATGATCACTTTCCTGATGGTGTAAGTTTTCCATCCTCTTGGCCTCTTTCCCAGGAACATACAGACATACACAGTGTCCTCGCGCTGACTCTCCAGACTGTCCTGCTGAGTTCGGCTTCAGAAGCTCCAGCCAGGGCAAGCTTAGCAGCAAAACTCGCGACCAGGCCAAACCAGCCCATCGTCTGATCTAGGTGAATTCAGCCCTGCTGTCCACCCAGAGTGGCAAAAAGCATCGAATTATTTGTCAAACCAACACTTCTCCATGATTTGGTCACTGTTTCTCTGCCACAGGAACCCCTGAATTGCTTTGTGTCCCTGTTAAATATTCCGGGAGACCCCTGATAACCTTTGAGTAATGTTCTGTTTTTGTTTTTTTCTTTTCTTTTTTTTTTTTTTTTTTAGCTCGAGCGGCTTTCTCTGCTTGAGATCATAACCCACAATGATGCTGCAGTTGCTCTGCACATGCAGATATTCCACAAGCTCCGGAGAAATGATTGGAAACACAGTAGCGACTCATCACTGGAAGAGTCAGAGAGTCTTCTGGGAAAGACCAGCAAACTTCACTGACGACTACACACTAGAGAAAAACAATACATGTGTATTTCACACCGTAGTAGATAAATAACTACTAAATCTGCATGTACAAGATCACTTTTAAAGAGATAAGTTAGCTTGAAGCAAAGAACGTCTTTTATACTCTGTGACACTGTAATCCCTAAAGGCTGACAGACTGCAGGGAAAGTGCACAGAAGACACTCAGGAAAGGCTTTTGGATTCGAGTCTAAAAAGCACAGTATCTTGGTCTGTTTGGATAGAAAACTGATTTAGAGTTAGTGATTTAAAACAGTGGAAATCATTGCTCGCAGTTCAGAAGAACGAAGCTTCCAAGATCAATATTCAAGCAGATTTCCTGTCAGAGGAGGGTCTGTGTCTCCCAGACAACGCATTTCATCTGTCCTCATATGGCAGGACACAACGTCTCTCTTCAGGTTTTTGGTAAAGGGATTGATCTCAGCTGTGACTTCATCTGCCTTCGTGACCTGGTCCCCTCCTCCAAGCACCTCTGAGTAACATTATCATGATGAGGAGCACGTTGGGAGCTAGCTTGAAGACAGACACAAGCACCCAGGCGGGGAACACAGAGTGTGGGAAAATCATGAGTATATTCTTGACATGCGTGTATTCTTCACTTGCTGAAAAGAATTCTGATTTCCCTGATGTTCTCAAAAGAGAAATGACAAAGTCACGTATTTGGATTTGTGAAGCTTATGAACTCCTCCTTAATGAAGTCATAAGTGGGTATGTGAGACTTGGGAAAAGAAAAGTTAGAATTTTAGAAGTAGGAGCCCACAGATCTCTTACTTTGTGCTTGGCTGGTAAATGTATTCCAAGTGTGGAGGGAAGCCTGGAGTTCCCTAGGATTTTTCACATTCACAGAATTAACTTATGTCTCCTTTTTTGATCTTTTGTTTTGACAGTAACATGCTTCAGGAGGTTCTCCGGGACTTTTTGGTTTACTTTTTAGTCTTACTATCTTGGTCTTTCTATAAGACAATGTTCTCCCTTTGTTCACATACTGGAATTTGTAGAATTTAAAAAAGACATTTTCTCCCAGATATTTTTTTTTTCCCTTTTGGACTTTAGGTTTTTATTGCTTTTAGACACAGCGCTTTCTAGTGAGGTTATTTCTTGGATACTGTCAGCCAGTCTGGGTCCTGTCCCTCTCTGTTATGGACCTGTCCATGTTAGTTGGACATCACAGTCTTGAGGTCAGTGTTATTTCTGAGAGGTGGGTTTTATTTGAGTCTTTCCACTAGAGGCAGATCTACTCCAGGTCCTCCATTTATATCTTGAAAATTGTCTCGGTCGCTTTCTTTGTATTCCTCTTCATTCCCCCGTGAAAGATAGCTGAGGATCGACCTAGCCCTCAGAACCTGCCCAAGAACCAAAGAAGGAATTGGATCTTCTATTTATGGGAGGAAAAATCATCTGTAAAAGATATAGTCTTCAACTAAAACATCTAAAAGCTCAGATACAACAACAGTGAATAAGAAATTTGCATGTAGAATTTTCAAAATAGGCAGTCTACGATCCATAGTACAAATTACCTCTTCTCAACACCACACTCAGCAACTCAGCCACATCTCCCCTATCTCCCATATTCTCACTAATTCAATTATAATTCTGATTTTTATATGCCCTTAGGATATCATTCCATAGAAGAAGGAAAGGGACAAAAATTAAATAGGTTTCTTTTGTGTTACCGAGAATAACGCCTTTTCTCAAAACTTTCAAGAAGAAAGACTTTCATTACACGTAGCCATAGTTTTCCAGCAAAACCACATCAAGTCAATAATACATGCTGATGCTTTAGCACACAAACATTTGTTTTCTTTTCTAGAATCCCTAAACCAGGAGACTGAGAATATATCTTCAGTTTAAGGGATGATAATACAGCCACTGTGACCAATGGCGGCATCGGAGAAGTCAGGCTAGTCCTAGAGGTGGATTCCTTGTATGTCTGTAAGAAATGTCTCCATTCCTGCTTCTTTTCTTCATATTCAGGTTCCCTGAACATGGGGACAAGGAGAGTAGCTGCCAAGCTGAACCACTGTACGAAGGAGAGTCTCCTGCGAATCTCTCAGGTACACTTTCTAGAAGAGCCCGCGGAGGAGAGGCCCACCTGATAGATTCTAAGGAAGAAAGGAGGATTCTGCTGAAGACTGACCCTCCTGAGGTATCAAAATGCTGCCATCTGTGTTGATATCTGCTAAAGAAAAGGCTTAAGAACAGAGATCTGAGATAGAATTCCTCATGGCAGGAAGTCCTCAGCTAATGCCATGACCCACAGCACAGTCTGGGAAGGTCATTCATTACCATGAACAAGAATTGGGCTGGATGGAGCAAGGCTTCCTGGAGACCTCTGCATAACCCTTCACTCTGTTTGTCACCTGTCCAGAGCACAATCTTGAAGTCGAGTCAGCAGCTGTGTTTTACCTTTAATAAGCACATTTGGAAAATATCAGTGTAAAGAGACCCAGCATTGTCCATCGGGATTGATTTGTAGGGAGTGTAATTGCAGCTGCTCTAATAAAGCAGAAGGAAAATTTTTTATTGACATTTGACTCTCTTCACTGCGTGAAATGGCTGATAAAAATATTGATCATTTCTTTCTAACCTCCTGCTAAGGACTTTTCAGGTCATGCACTATCCTTAATGATTATGAAAACCCTGTCTATCAATATCAAAACAAGCCTATTTTACTTAGACCATATAAGTGAGGAGAGATGGACCAAGTCTATGAATCTGGTCCTATTTACTGTCAATACAGCATTTTTGAAAAACCTGTGTGTCTCAGGATACCTGCTACAATTTGGGGCAATAACGTAAAGAAAGTTATCTTTTCTTCATTCTTGAATTTTCCAGGAAGAAGTGGAGAGGGCTGCAAAGGCTCAGTTCTCCTCTCTCAAATAAAGAGCAAAAAGGTGCTGGATATGAAGCTAATCCACAACCAGCTCAAGGCAGATGGAAGCTGGTGCTCACCTGCGATCCTAGGACTCTGGGTCTGAGGCTGGAAGATTGTGTGTTGGCCCATTTTAGAAACTTAGTGAGATTCTATCTCAAAATTGAAAAATAAGAGATAAAAAAATCAAAGGGCTGTGAATTTAGCTCAGTGCAGAGGCCTGTGGTCAATCTTGGTACTGAAAAGAAGGGATAGAAGGGAGAGGAAAAGAAAAATAACAAATATAACAAATTTCTCCTGGGAACACTGAGACTCTACGGTATATGTATAAACAGAGAGAGAGAGAGAGAGAGAGAGAGAGAGAGAGACTTATAGACAGACAGACAGACAGAGAATTTTAAGAAACTGGATTTAAGTTCTAAGGTTGGCAAATATAAACCTGTAGAGCAAGTAGCACTGATTGACATGGGAGTGATTATCACAACTGCACTAAAATCCAAAGGTAGTCTGGAGACTCAAAGTCTCTGTCCTTAGGGGCCTCTGTTTTTTCCACTGAAGGTCTTTGGCTGGTTGGTTGACAACTCACAATGTTACAGGGCATACTCTACTTTTCTTAGAATCTACTGGCTGAATCAATCATTTCTAAAAATTACCTCAACAGTAACATCTAACCTGGCATTTGGCCAGTTACTGAGTACATGTTACCATGGCTCAGCCACAGTGACATATAAAATTAACCATAAAACCATAAAAGTAACCATTATTAAGTGCTAAACAGAAGAATATGAAAATATCAACTGAAAAATTATATTTAACCACTTTACCTTAATAGTTAGTATCAACATGGAAGACTTCACCATGACAACCCTTATCATTACATTCATTATGTAGAGCAACATAAGCATCCCTCTTGGAAGATATATGCATATAAACATTTCAAGGAGTATTTAATTACTGATTTACATATCTACTAAGCATCTAATGTGTGTCTTGGATGTTATATATTAGATGACAATATGTTAACCATTCAGACAAAAATATATACAAAGACTCTATTCTTGAGCTTCTCACAGTCTGATGAGAGGGTTGGAGAAAGAGAATACTTGTATAAAGGATTATACCTTTTGCTAGCAGCCTCAATGTCGATAACTCTGGTTATTTTTTTAATTATATAGATTAAAGTTTACCTAAATCATTCTTGTCTGATAAGGCGATGAAGGTGAGGTTGTATTCCTAATCACATTATTTTCTTACCTATAATTCCTAGTACAAGAAAGAATATTATCAAATTTTCAAATCAATAAGTTACCATTTATCTGATAGAAATATGATGCATGCATATCAAGGATAAGGGAAATGCAAATCAGTGACTTCAACAAATATTTTCAATGGAAATTTTCTCTAGCTATAAATTTAGATTAATTTTTTAAGTATCTAAATTTCACAGTTACTGAACGCATATATGGATAAGGCATTTCATAATTCATCAAGCCAAAACCAAATAATTGTTTCCAGGATCAATGAGAAAGCAGCTACTTTTGTTTGAGACTTATTCACAGATCTGCTGCCTCTACCAACTGTGATCTGCAAGAACTCCTTACACTACAGAGCCTTGTTTTATTTCTACCATTAGTTGTATCAATTGGTTTAGGGTTGCAAAGATTAAATGAGATCCCACATTAGAATCAGAAATAAACGCATTACAAAAGCCATTTTATGGGATTATCTACTAGATTTTGGATTCTTTGTCTCACTTACTTGAGTATAAAAATTACCAATGCAGTCTGACATAACACTGTGCTCCTGACATAGACACACACACACACACACACACACACACACACACACACACACACACACACACATACACACACACTGCTTCTGGTAAAGTAAAGCATACAATTCTATATCATAAAATGATATTTGTAAAAAAAAACAATCCTACAGTCATATTTTACTCTCACTGAAATTTGTCTGTTAATCAAAAGGCAAAGTACTTGGAACACACTCTTAGAAATAATCAACACATTAAAAAAGATGAGTAAAAGACACTGTTGGAAACAGTAGACTCACAAGGTGAAGAGAATTGACACAGACATGAATCGTGTCCCTGACCTTTGTGCTAGCCACTTTCTGACTACTCCATTTGTCCAGCTAAATGATTTTATAAGACGTTTACATCAATATGAGGTGATATCAGGGAACATCGTGTTCACTAAAGTTATGCAGGGATAGATATTCTGTTCTTCTAGGATAGCAAGACTCAAATTTTGATAAATGTTTCTTAGAACCCCACATAAGAATGAAACAAGACTAAGATACTGCATCAAACTAGTGACTTTTCCACCATTTATCATAATATTACAGAGGTGCAATAGCTCAGCTAGTACAAGCTCTTCTTTTTAAGATAAGGTAACTACAGGGCCGGGGATTTAGCTCAGTGGTTCTGGCTCCTGTCTTACAAGCATAAGGACCCCGGTTTGATTCCCCTGGTAACCATATACAATACTGGGTGTGGAGACTCACACCCAGCAGCAATCAGTACCACAGACCACAGTGTCGGGCATGGTGGCTCATGCCTATAATGCCAGCACTTGGGAAGCAGAGGCAGGAGGATTGCTGTGATGTGAATTTGAGGGTGAGCTCAGGGCCAGCTTGAACTACAAAGTGAGACCCTGTCTCAAAAAAAACCAAAAAACAAAAAACAAGATAACTAAAATTAACAGAACTCACAGACTCACACTGTTGTTCTAAAACTGTTTTCAGAACTCAAATTTTCAAGACATATCTCTTATCTGCAATTCTAGTGCTCACTTCATTAACAATTAATTTTAAAATTATAGCTTAGTGTTATAAAAAGTAGGAAAATGCATAATTTTTAAAATAAAAGCAAAAGATAAAGTATTTTTATAGAAAATACATTTTTTTAAATTTTTAGATGTTGTTTGTGTCAGTATTTGGACAAAATTTCAATGAACTGGATAAAAGGAAGAGTTAACTTATATTTCATTCTCTCCCACTTCAGTTATGCTCTGAAATACCTGAGCAAAGGCCCTTCCTATGCATTGATGACATCCCAGTGTGTGGACAGACCCCAGGGTTTAATGACAAAGAGCAGGGCTGACCAATGGAATACCTGGAATCACTCTTCCCTTTTACTGGAAACTTAAGGACCCATCTCTGTACATCGAAGATGATACTGAATGAAGGACCATGAAGCAGGCATTTAAGCTATGGTTTTAATTTTAAGCAGTCAGAGTATAATTCTGGCCATAATTTTGACAAATGCATTTACTTTTCTGGACTATAATTTCAGCCTTTCTATTTGGAAAACATAACACCTAAGCTTACTTTGATTGTAGGAAAAAATTACATATGGCATTCTATGTATAAAAATCATGGCAGTTCGCTTTGTAAGTTATTAAAATTCTATCCAGTTGTATTAAATCATAATAAAAAACATACTGGCTGCCAGTAGCAGTCTGGTCATTTGTGAAAATGTCATGAATTAAATGTGAATAGTGTATGAATGGGCAGATTAAGATGATAGTTTTTATAGATCAACTGTATGATAATCTTATTCATTGAACACTTTCAAAAGAAGACTAAATGTTACATACAACACATTGAGGGCTATGTTAACTTTCCTTTGTTGCTAAGACAAAATACTTGGCATCCAAAGTTAAAAGAGAGAGGTTTATTTAGTTCACAAATTGTGCCTAAGGAGGCATGACAAAGGGACGTCAGAGAGGAAAAACAATTTAAGGTGGGCAGAGGCAGAAGGCAGCACAGTGGCAGAGAAGCATCAAGTAGTGTGTAACACAGAACCACAACATCCCTCAATCTTTCTCTTATATTCTGGCCAAGCTTCACACTCTAAGGGAAAAGAGAACTCACACAGGGTGGGGGCTTCCCATTGTCCACTCCCACAACTGTGCCCAATCAACCAGTGAATGGATTTAAGAATCACACACCCTTGATCCCAACAGCATGCTTGATCCAGCCATTTCTGAAAAATCCTACTTATGACCTCCTGAGGAATGGTGGGGACACCTAGACACAAGCCATACAGGAATAAAACATTTAAAATAAAAATTTAAAATTAGAGTTGAAGAATAAAGAACTACAGTGAAAGGAGTGTAACTCTTGGATATACCTCCAAAATATATGGCAAAAACAAACTTGTTATTTTGCAACATTTTCTGCTCCTCTTTTTTCAAACTGGAAAAGGATTATGAGTTAGGTCAGATCTTCTAAAATGAATTAATCTTGACTGAATTATTCTAGACTTTTGGTAAACAAAGAACATCTATGATAGTTTATAATTATTTTAAACATACTTAGTAGCCTTTAAAATTTTAAAAATACAATTATCCTTTGGTGTCAGCAGTGAATTAATTCCTAGACCCATATGAATACCAAAATCTGAAGATAATTCTGTCTCTTATATAAAAAAGCATTATTCATATATAACCAGTACTCTTTCTTGTGTATATTTTGGATCATCTCTAGATTATTTATGAACTAATACAATGTCAGTGATACACTGACACACACACACACATATATATGTATATATATATATATATATATAATTTTGATAATTCAGTGAATAATGATGAGAAATAAAAAGTTAATACTCTTTCATTACTGACTTTTTTTTTTTTTGGACACAGTGTCTCTCTTTGTAATTCATGGCTACCTTGAGCTCACTGTGTATCCCAGGCAAGCCTGTAACGCACAGCAATCCTTCTGCCTCTGCTTCTCAAGTGCAGGAATTGAGACTGTGATTGAGTCACCGTGCCTAGCACTGTGGTGTGTGGTACTGACTGTTGGTGGGTGTCAGTCACCACCCCAGAACTGTTGTATGTGGTTACCAGGGATCGAACCTGGGACACTGCCCTTGCAAGGCAGGTGCGAGAACCATTGAGCTCAATCCCCAGCCCTGGCAATATTTTTATAAATGTGTGCATTCCTTTTCTATTAAATCTGGGTATTTGGAATCATAGATTATTAGACCAACTATAGTTAATGTTAAAAAAAAATATTTTGTCAGTCTGTGAGATTTCCAAGACAGTTATTCAATTAACTGGAATTAAGCAATATTCTTAGATAAAATAATTCTTCAGCTGATTTGAAACTGGTGTAAACAATTAGTTTGTGCAAAGGCTAGGTGTGTTTAGTAAGTGTGATATGAAAATAAGACCAAACCCCTTAATTATAAGCCACTAACTGTATTTCCAGCCTTTATCACATATGAGGATCAGAGTTTTATAGTAAAATACATCAGTGCCTCCTAACCTCAGAGTGGATAAAGGCCACATCTAGTAGTTCCTCCTGCTTTCTCTAGTAAGTCTCTTCGTAATTTCTAAGACCTTTGACTACTGCCTGCAACAGCTTTCACCCTATCTCTTTTCTCTGCCTTGGCTGCATAGGAAGTGAATGCTGGGTAATATAATCTTCCTTGAGATAGATGTATTGTTCTTAACCTACTGATTTCTTTTTAAAAATGAGTACTCAACAGTTTGTTATCTAAGTCAGTTCCTAATTTATAGTATAGGTTCCTGTGGTTTTTGGCATGTAGACTTATTATTATTATTATTATTATTATTATTATTATTATTATTATTATTATTGTCTTTCTTGTCTTCTACTTCTCACCTGTTCTCTTTATTCTCAGCAGTGTACTTTGCTCACCCTTCCCACCTTTGGTTTAGTTTTCCGAGAGATGACTCACTTCATCACTTTCTATGGTTTCAGCCTCTAACCACTTGCTCAGCTCCCAAGTATGATGAGCGTCCTCAGAGAATGTTGACAACAAAGGGAGAAAAAGCAAGGCTTTCATATCCCAGTCCTGGATACCTATGCCATGTACCTGATGCATTGTGATTGTTACAGAGCTGCCTCCAATTAATGGGAAGGTGATATTGAAAAATCAAGACCAAAGAGGAAAGATTTATAGAGTGTCTATCAAAAGCAATGCTTTCAATTCTTAAATTGATGCTGATTTCCAGGCTAGCAAGGTCCTAACTAGTTTAATCAGGTTGTACTATATTTTGGTTGAGATGGCTCAGCTGTTGTAAATTTGAATGTGAAATGTGGAATACCTAGGGGCTACAAAGATTACTAGTTGTACACCAGCAGTAGTGAGTAGAGTGCTAGCTCTGAGTCACTGGATGTATTAATGGGACTCAAATTGGTAAAAGTAGTAGTAGTGCTTGGATTTTAACATGAAGGATCTGTTCCTTAGGGCAATGGAGAAGAAAAAAACTGACATTTATGCCATCCATCCACAGGAAAGAAAACTATCTTCATACTTTGAAAATTACATACCCAAGACTCAAAGAATAAAATAATTCAAATATATGATATTTGGAGCTGTTCAATTTTTTCAAAGCCTGAAATACTCTTTTCCTCAAAGAAATAAAATTGTGGCAATTTTCCAAATTCTTTAAAATATATGCTTATAATAGTTGGGATGTTATAGCAATGATTAAAATTGCTTTAATCTTAAAATAATCTGTGTTTGGACCAGAATTACTAGAGCAGCTGTGATTCTTCATCCTGTAAGTACCAATGGTCCTCGTCAAAGCATCTCCAGTCTGAGCATGATGTAACTTTATAAAAGATGACTAGTGTCAAATATTAGGAAATGTTTATTTCTTTAGCTTAAAATTTAGTCAAATTTCAGTGAATAAAGGGCTCTATAGAAGCCAATCAAGAGCAATCAGAGACAAGGAAAGTTTATAGGAAAGATTATGTCCACTACCAATGTGATATGATTTATTAAGTTTTTCTTAGTTTGATTTCTGTTTTTCTGCTTCTAAGTGGAAAAAAAAAACATTTAGGAAAGGATTTTATAAAAATGTAAGCTTATATAACTACTGGGATATCTTCATTAGTGCAAGACAGATATGGCAGTTGTTTTAAAGGGAAAATGTACAAAGAATTCAAGATGCAAATGTACCAAATATAAAATGTCAGTCACTGGTGAATATGACATCTCTTATACATTACATTTTCTATTTATTTTGTACAAATAACAAATGAATTAATTGTGAATATCCTGGAATAAATAAATAAGCAAGTGTATTTTACCTGCTAGAGTCATCTGAGACACAGAAGTGAGATAGAAGGGCTAACAAAGTTTCAGATTTGAGTTTTTATTTCGGCCGAAGCCTGGACGTATCATCAGGACCCACTTTGATGTGGTGACCCAGACAGGCCTTTGCTTTTGTCTTTACTGAGCTACTTGACAAGTGGGATGTACATCTTTATTCCCCAGCTGTGCTTCCTATTCCCTTCAGTGACTATCACATGCTATGATTCAACACACTACCATCTTCCAAACTCCTCCTAAATGCCACTGAATCATAGAATGCATTCTATCTTTAAATCATTGAAAGAATCAGTGGCATTTCTCTAATATTTTATGTTGATTCATAATATGATTATTTTATTATTTGTTAATTTAAAACAAACTTCTTCATGATTCACGATATCTCAGTCCAAAGTGTTTGGATGTCTTCTACTTTGCAACTGCTTTATTTGAAGTGTACCTTCAACGTAATGCCATGGTGAACATCTACATTTTTCTTTTCATTGTATGGGAACTGGAGTTGTGGGTGGGGTAGCGGAAGACAGCTCATCTGTGCTCCAAGATGCTCATTTGGATGTTGCCCAGCCAGTTTAGAAGTATGAGTTCTGTACTGACTACCATAGTGGGCCACCGGATATCACCTATGGATTCCTCCCTCCTGGGCTTTCCCTGCATTTGCTCCTCATCGTGAGGAAGATGATTTCCAGAAGAGATGTCCTAACAGACAGGAAATAGAAACTAGTTTCATCTACTGGCTGACTCCCTGCTCTAGTGTAAAGTCATACTATGTTCTGCTGAACAGACCTCACAGAGCCTGGTCCTAAGAAGGAGCACGGGCTCAGCTTAATGGAGCCCATGGTTTAAAGCTGACACAGAACACATTTAATCCCTTACAACATTGATTAGAACTGTGTACCAGGTTAGTTTTTAATTATTATACCACATTTAATACTTTTTACTTTTTAAATAATGGCTTCAACTTATTGTTTTGGACTGTTGGTCATAAAGAGGGAGGAAAATATGGCCTGAAATAGAATTAGAGCAAATAAGGAGCAATTTAGTAAGGAACATTACAAATGTGTCTCAGGGTGGTGCTCTACCTGCCCTCTTGCTGCAGACCAGTCTAGAAAAGCTTCATGGGAAAATGAAATACAGACATAAGGTTTTATGTTTCAGAGGTCAAGGGGCAATACTGGTCTCACCGGTCTAAAACCAGGGACTGTCAAGGCTACATTCCTTTTTGGAGAAGCCAAAGAAAAATCAGCTTGGAATCCCTTTAAGCTTCTAAAGGTTCCCACATTCCTTAGCATTTGGCTCCTGCCTCTCCCTTCAAGCCAGGAGTACAGCGACTCCTGTTCTCTCCAACTATCACCTCTGCTCCTATCCGTGGGTCCCCTTTAGTGGCTTTCCTGCTACCTACATGTCTTACAAGGTAATGGTGATTATATCAGCCCCTCCTAGACCTGATCCCAAATCACTGGTGTCTGAGCATTAACCTCATCAAGCCTACACCCTTCATCTCAACATGTTAGTTATCAAAGTCTCCTCACTGGATCCGGACATGGGCATCTCTTAGAGGGAGGTTATTACTCTGTCAATCATAAGATTCTAATCTGAAAAGATTAGATTCTAATCTGAAAGCAGTGCCCCAATGAATGAAAATTAACAAATAGTATAATGAAATAGGAAAATTTTTCAAACAAGTTAAATGGAGATATTTGAAACAAGTATAAATAAAAATCTTAATTATATTGGCATTGTATAAGTTTCACTTCTTTACATAAACTTCCACTAATAGGCATACTTTTATAGAAGTTAGTTTCTAAATCAACATAGGCAGTGTCCTGAGAGGTTCAGAATGCAGAATTTCACACATTTTAATTTTAAGCTTGGCTACTACCTTGTCTGTTCCTGAGAAATAGGTTTGAATCAAATAGAAATGAAATTTTTACATTTTTTTCTCAGCTCATTCGAAGCAAAAATCTCGAGACATGTACTGTATTATGATTTTATGATACTTCTACCCAAATATGATTTAAAAGAAATTCAAGTGACTGTGGTGTTTTCTGGTGCAGGGCTGAACATATTTCAGTGCCATCCATTGCACACCATTGTGTCTGAGCCCATCTGTACTCTACTTGAATTTACTGGAGATCTGAGCATTGAGGCCTGCAGAGGATGAACACACTTTTCAATGAAGGCAAACCTTATACTTTAGGCTGTTCGTCCTCTGTGCTGTCTTCTCTGCCATCCTTGATGCGTGTACCTCAGGGGCATCTGCATATAAAAGTGTAAACCAACCTACGTGCTTTAGGCCTGGGCAGAGCCTGAACCACAGTGCAATGCTTCTGATTCATGCAGAAGGGACACTACACATAAAGAAGCAACGCAGGAATGAATATAGGGGCAATATCACTTCTTTGTCTCATAGCCTTCTCTGAAAGCAATCCAGTGCCACAGTCATACAGCTCTTTAGACAGCAAAATCTCCAAGGAAAACTTTAACCAGCAGTGAAGTTGCTGATTGATACTGGTAACTACTGGGGAGATTCTGATATTTTAAAAATATTTTAAATTATTTTTATTGGTACATTGTGAATACACATCATAATCACATTCAGCATTAAGAGTTTGTACCAGAATATGACATGACTCGATTCTCATTTTTTCCCTTTCCCTCCACCCTGTATCCCCCCACCCCCTATATACACAATCTTTGTTTTCTTTTTTCTTTATTATTACCACATTCATTTTCCCCTCGTTATTTACCCTTATACTCTTTACTTTAAATATTTTCTACTTCACAATATCAACTATACATACTACAACTCATTTACAACTTTATATTCTCATACCAAATAAAATATGTATTTACATATCTGTGACCTGTTTATTTGTCTTATGAGGATGTCCTCAAGCTACATCCATTTGAGTATGAATGACTCAGTCTTATCATTTTTAATTGCAGAGTAGTACTCCGTTCTATAAAAAAACCACATCTTCTTTATTCAGTTTCCAATACATGAACATTTGGGTTATTTCCAAAACTTAGCAATCACAAAGTGAGCTGCTATAAACATGGGTGCACATATTTCGCTGTGAAATTACTCTTTTAATTCCTTTGTATACATACCTAGCAGAGCGATGACTGGGTCAAATGGGACCTGGGATTCTGAATTTAAAGCAGATAGTAATCTCATCACCAGATGAATGGATAAAGAAAGTGTAGTGTATATATCTAATGGAGCACTACTCTGCCACAGAGATGGTTAAAATTGAGAAATGCGTAGAAAAACAAATGTACCTCAAGATGATACTGTTTAAAGAAATAAATTTGATCTACAAGCTTACATATCATATGATTTCCCTCATAAATACAGAGAAATAGAAAAGATAAATGATATTACAAAGAGAAATAGATCTTTTGAAAAAGGAATAGGACTAAAAGATGGAGGAAGAGCAGGGAGGGGAAGAGAAGACAAAAGAATGATAAAAGAATTAACATGTGTTCTATACATGTACTAGCTCCTCACAAGGAATTGAATCATTATGCATTAATACAAATAAAAATTGAAAAATAAAGGAAAAAGAAAAATTCTAGTTTTAATTACCAACCTCACAAACAGTAGGCTTATCATTATCTGTGAATATAGGACAACAGACACTGAAGTATTAAGTACAAAAATTAAATATTTCCTACGAAACAAAACAAAGCATGAGCCCCATCTGTGCCTGTCATGTGCTAAGCAAAACAAACAATTAAATAAAACAACAACGGAAGGAAATTAGCATGTTGGAAAAGAATCAATGGCAGACAGATCATGAAACACATCAATGATCAAAAGTTAATAGACATAAAACGTCACATCACCAGTTCTCAAGGGAATGGAAAGTTAAAAAAAAAAAAATGATCCCAATGATGAAAGTCTTTGGTAACATGTTAAAACAGCTATTGTGACTTACTTACTGGCCTCTAGGACTACGCCTGAAGAGCGCCCAGGGACTGAATTTAGCAGCGGGCAGCTCGGGAAACAGCAACTGCGGCACCAAGTCTGCGTCACCGAATCTGCGCTGGGATTAGAGCTTACTGGCCTCCAGGCCCACGCTGGAAGAGCGCCCAGAGACTGAGTTTAGCAGGGAGTGGCTCGGGAAATGGCGACTGTGGCACCGAGTCTGTGTCACCGAATCTGCGCCAGGGTTGGAGCTTACTGGCCTCCAGGCCCACGTTGGAAGAGCTCCCAGGGACTGAGGTTAGCACGTCAGAGTCTGACTTTCTCCATGACAACTGCAGAAGCACATCCAGTCACGTTGTATTGCTGAGTAGGTGGGCCTGTTGGAACATCAGCCCCTACCATTGCAGCTGCACGGGGCCTACAGCCTACTGGCCTCCAGGCCGACTGCACAAGTAAGCTCAGAGACTCTGTATTAGTGAGCAGGCATGCCCACTGGAACCTCAGGCAGCACCATTGTAGCAGTTCAGGAGCCAGAACCTACCTGCCTCTAAAGCAGACGGGAGAAAGTGTTCTGACTGTATTGATTGAGTGCCTCATATGGTGTGCCAGAACTAGGGGTTTTTTTTTAGGTCCCAATACAGACTGCAAAGAACAACCCAGGAAACACTGCTATTTTAAGGTTCCTAACTATTAGGAGGAAAGTGACTTGCAACAAACAGTGCCAGAAAACAGGGCAGGTCAGAGATGAGGAAACACTCAAAGTCTCAGATACAAAGATCCTCACCTCCAGGTAACACAGGGGGAAGGGAAATTGAGAAGTATGAAGGCCAGTCTCCAGGGTCCTCTGAAATGGTAACCAAAGCAGATCTAGTAAAATGGAAATCAGAACTGATCTGTGAGATGAAAGTAGAGATATTGGACACTGTCAACATGATGATTAATAAAGCTAAAGAGGAAATCATGGGGTTGATAGAATCCAAGAAAGCAAAAGCAATGGAACCTTTTAAACACCTACAAGCAGAAGTCCAGGAAATTAAGAAAGAAAATGAAAGTTTGCACAATAGAATGAATTTAGCAGAATACCAAATTTGAGACCTAGAAGATAAGATCTCAACCAATGAACTGGAAAGGCATAATCTATGGAAAAAAGCAGGCGATAATGAAAAGTCAATCCAACAGCTCCTAGATGATTCAAAGAAGAATAAAATAAGATTGATTGGAGTCACTGAGGAAGCAGGAGACAATGCTAAAGACATCAAAAAGCTATTCACAGAGATAATGGCAGAAAACTTCACAGAAAAAGGTAAACAATTGGACATACAAACATGTAAAGCATACAGAATTCCACATGCCCATGACATGAAAATATCGACTCCTAGGCATATAATCATAAAAGAATGAAAAAATCCAAAAAAAGAATGAAATACTGAAAGCAGCCAGAGAAAAGAAAACAGTTACATTCCAAGGGAAGCCCATCAGGATCACAGCGGACTTCTGAACTCAAATACTCATTGCAAGAACAGCCTGGAGTGAAGTCTTCCAAGCCCTAAAGGAAAACAACTTCCAAATCAGACTGATGTATCCTACAAAATTATCCTTCAAAATTAATGGGGAAATAAAATACTTTCATGACAAAGAACACCTGAAAAATTTCACAAATATGAAACCTGTGCTCCAAAACATTTTAAAGAATATCTTGGAGAAAAATAAGGAACGTTACAAATCCATGAGACCTAACTGAGTCAACCCATGGGACCAAACAAGAAACTTATGGGGAAAGGGCAAAAGTAGAATAACACAGCCAAGAACAGGAAAACATGGCAGCACTAAAGTTACCTATATCAGTCATAACCATTAATGTCAATGGACTCCATGTGCCAATTAAGAGATACAGACTGGCAGAGTGGATCAAAAAGCAAGATCCTACAATCTGCTGCACACAAGAAACACACCTAATTCAGAAAGAAACCCATGGACTAAAAGTAAAGGGATGGAAAACAATACTCCATGCAACAGGAATAGCAAGAAAGCAGGAGTGGTGATTTTATTTGCAGACAAAATAGACTTCAAGCCAAAACTGATAAAGAGAGATAAAGATGGACACTATCTTTTAGTTCAGGGAAAAATCCAAGAGACAGAAGTCACAATCTTAAATATCTATGCTCCAAATTCTAATGCACCTAACTATATAAAACAAATATTAATGGACTTGAAAAACCAGACAAACTCCAATACAATAATAGACGGGGACCTCAATACCCCACTGTCACAAAGAGACAGATCGACTGGACAAAAAGTCACTAAGGAAATCCTTGAGCTCAACCAGACTCTTAAGCAAATGGACTTAATAGATGCCTACACAGTATTTCACCCCACAAAGTCAGAATATACATTCTTCTCAGCTGCTCATGGATCATTCTCCAAAATAGACCATGTGCTCATTCATAGAACAGGTTTAAGCAAATATAAAGGGATTGAAGTTATCCCTTGTATACTGTCGGACCATGGTGCCCTGAAATTGGAGCTGAATAGCAAAGGAAAGCCCAGGATCTTCACAAACACATGGAAAGTGAACAACACTCTGCTGGCCAACCAATGGGTCACAGAAGAAATTAGAGAAGAAATTGAGCAGTTCTTAGAACTAAACAATAACCCCAGTACAACATATAGAAATTTATGGGATACAATGAAAGCAGTTCTATGAGGAAAATTCATAGCAGTGAAAGCCTACATCCAGAAAATGGAGCAAGCTCAAATAAACAACTTAATGCTGAGCCTCAAGTGACAAGAAAGAGAAGAGCAAAACAAACCCAAAGCTCACACCAGGCAAGAAATTACAAGGATCAGGGCAGAAATTAATGCAATAGAAACCAAGAGAATGGTTCAAAAAATCAATTAATCAAAAAGGTGGTTCTTTGAGAGGATAAATAAAATTGATAGACCCTTAGCCAACCTCATTAAACAAAGGAAGGAAAAGGCTCATATCTATACTATTAGGAATGAGTACGGAGAAATTACTACCAACTCAGAGGAAGTCCAGAGGATAATAATCACCTACTTTGAAAATGTGTACTTCAATAAAATGGAAAATGTAGAAGAAATGGATAGATTTCTAGACATATATGAACTCCCAGAGCTGAAAAAAGAAGATATAGAAATGTTAAATGCCCCAATAAAAATCTGTGAAATTGAAAATGTAATTAAAAACTTGCCAACAAAGAAAAACACTGGACCTGACGGTTTTACTGCTGAATTATGTAAAACTTTTAAAGAAGAGTTAGTCCCTCTACTTCTGAAACTCTTCAATGAAACTGAAAAGGAAGTAGTACTCCCAAACTCATTCCTAGAAGCAACCATTACCCTGATTCCAAAAGCAGAGAAAGACCCAACCAAAAAAGAGAACCACAGGCCAATATCTCTAATGAATATCAATGCCAAAATCCTCAATATGATGCTGTCAAACAGAATACAGATAATTATCAAAAAGATTATACACCCTGACCAAGCTGGATTCATCCCAGGGATGCAAGAATGGTTCAACATACATAAATCAATTAATGTTATAAATTATATTAACAGGCTTAAGGACTAAAATCATATGGTCCTCTCAATGATGCAGAAAAAGCATTTGACAAAATAAAACACCCATTTATGTTCAAAACTCTACAGAAGATTGGAATAGATGGTCTGTATCTCAAACTAATAAAAGCTATCTATGAGAAACCTTCAGCCAGTATCATACTAAATGGTAAAAAATTGAAACATTTCACACTAAGATCAGGAAAAAGACAAGGATGTCCTCTCTCACCACTTCTGTTCAATATAGTTCTGGAAATATTAGCCATAGCAATTAGGCAAGAGAAAGAAATAAAAAGAATAAAGATTGGAAAAGAAGAAGTTAAGTTGTCATTATTTGCTGATGATGTGATACTCTATATAGAGGATCCTAAAAACTCAATTAAAAAACTGCTGGACCTAATCACCAATTTTTTCCGTGTAGCTGGTTACAAGGTCAATGTTCAAAAATCAATAGCCTTCGTATACACAAACAGTAGACCCACTGAGATAGAAATTGGAGAGTCAGTCCCTTTCACAATAGCACCCCAAAAAATAAAATACCTAGAAATCAATCCAACAAAGGAGGTGAAAGACCTCTACTCTGAAAACTATAGCACTCTGAAAGAGGAGATAGAAGATGATATCAAAAAATGGAAAGACATACCTTGCTCCTGGGTAGGAAGAACCAATATTGTCAAAATGGCTATATTCCCAAAACTACTCTACACATTCAACACAATCCTGATTCAAATCCCAACAGCATATTTCACAGATTTAGAGAAAAAAATTCAAACTTTCATCTGGAACCACAAAAGACCTAGAATAGCCAAAGCAATTCTAAGCAACAGGGACATGGTGGGGGGGGTATCACAACTCTGAACCTGAAACTATACTATGAAGCTACTGTGATAAAAACTGCTTTGTACTGGCAAAGTAACAGACCCAAGGATCAATGGAGTAGACTAGAAGATCCAGAAACTACTCCGGATACACTGAGCCATTTCATCTTTAACAAAGGAGCCAAAAATCCTCAATGGAGGAAAGATAGCCTCTTTAAGAAATGGTGCTGGAAAAACTGGGCTTTAACTTGCCAAAGACTAAAACTAGATCTAACTCTTCCACCGTGTACCAAGCTGAAATCAAAGTGGATAAGAGACCTAAATATTAAAACAGACACCCTAAACCTAGTACAAAACAGGTTAGCTAAAACTCTCTGAGACATTGGCTTATGGAAAGACTTCATGAACAAAACTTCTATAGCACAGGAATTGGCTGAAGAAATCAACAAATGGGATCTCATTCTTTTAAAAACCTTCTGCACAGCAAAGGAAACCACCAACAGTGCAAACAGGCAACCAACAATGTGGGAAAATATCTTTACCAGCTGTTCCTCAGACAAAGCGCTACTATCTAAAATATATAAAGAGCTCAAAAAAATCAGCCCACCCAAATTTAATGACCCAATTCAAAAATGGGCATCTGAAATGAACGGATATTTCTCAGAGGAAGAAGTAAGAGCAGCTAAGAAGCATATGAAGAAATGCTCAACATCATTAGTCATTCAAGAGATGCAGATGAAAACAACATTGAGATTTCATCTCACTGCACATAGAATGGCTGCCATTTCAGAATCAGCCAACGGCAAATGTTGGCGTGGCTGTGGAGAAGAAGGAACCCTTCTCCACTGTTGGTGGGACTGTAGACTCATACAACCCCTGTGGAGATCAGTTTGGAGATTCCTCAGAAAGCTAGGGTTGGAGGTCCCATTTGACCAGCTCATTGCCCTGCTAGATATTTACACACAAGAATTAAAAGATTCATATCACAGTGACATATGTGCACCCATGTTTATAGCAGCCCAATTTGTGATTGCTACATCTTGGAAACAACCCAAGTGTCCATCAACTGGAGTATGGATAAAAAAGCTGTGGTTCTTCTACAGAATGGAGTATTACTCTGCCATAAAAAATGATAAGTTTGAATCATGTCTATTTAAATGGACATACCTTGAGGATATCCTCATAAGTGAAATAAATAGGGCACAGATAGGTACATATCACATCTTTTCTCTGGTATGAGAAAATAAAGATGTAAAAGAGTCCTAGCATTGTATGTTATATATTGTGAAATAGAAAATGCTCAATGTAAAATAGGAAGAAGGGGGAAAATGTTGAGATTGTAACAAAAAAGTAAGGCAACAAATTTTATGTATATGGGGGGGCGGTAGTGTGTGTAGGGCTATCGAAAAAAATGAGAATTAAGTTGTGTCATATAGTGGTACAAATCCCCATTATGGAGTGCAATCATGATGTGTATATGTAATGTACCAATAAAGATTTAAAAATTTTAAAAAAAGAAAAACAGCTATTGTTATCATGTGCCATAAAAAGTTACCATGTGAAATATGTGAAAAACTTTAAAAATGAAACAAAGAAATATAAAAATACAACCAAAAAGATTTATGGAACAGAAGAAGTATGACATATCTGAAAAAAATTCTAACAAACAAAATGAAGAACTGAAAATAAAATTTTGTGAAATAAAATTTAGCTAATGTCTTATACAGAAATATCAAAGGAATAACTAAACCATCTGACCATTGTGAGGTGTAGTGTTTGTACTATTTCGTTCTAGACAAAAGAAGAGACAGTGTGATGCAAGAAAAATAAAATTAGTTTGAAAGAAAACAGAAAAATGTTTTCCAGGAAATTTTGATTTTTTATGAATTTAGGAATTCCAAAAGCTTACCGAATTCCTCACTAGATAAATCCATACATTGTAGACTTAGAATCACAATAAAATTGTTGAAAACAAAAAAGTGGACAAACATTACCTTAGGGAGGGAAATAACACATTGCATGAGAGAAGGCAGTGGATTCGTTGGTTGTGTGTTTTTCTTCAGAAACCACAAAATAGTTGATACAGAAAAAAACGTCTTTTGCATTATCCTCAAAATACTTTAAGAATCATACAGCAAAACCTCCCTCAGAATTAAAGGTTATTAAATTATTTCTTTATGAAAGTGAAAAATGTTTGTTATCTGATTCAGTATAAAAGTTTATTCAGCTCAAAGAAAATAATATCAGAGAAAACACTGAAGAATTGGGATCAAAGAGTAAAATACAGTAAATATCTGATCAAACATAGGACAAGATTAGACCTTTTAGCAATCTATAGAAATATTATACATTTATAATGCTGCTCAGTCAACAGGGATAAATATAGATGATGATTAGAAAATAAATGAGGAGGCAAGAAAAACTGTTCTTTATGTGAAGTGGTTATAGACTAACTCTAGATTGTGAAATGATAGGCTTGATAATTTAGTAGGGGACTCACTTAATATATATATATATATATATATATATATGAAATAATTATATATATATGAAATAATTATATATATGATTTTATGCATGAACTTATATATATAATTTCATATAAAAATTGAGTAATGAATATATATATACTATATAGCTAAAACAGTGCATACATTTTAAAATAAGGAAAAATTGCCAAATAATCAAAAAAGATAGGAAAATTTTTTTTTAATTGAGGAAAATATCTGGGAAAAATAATGTTAATTGAAATAAATCAGAAGGACAACCTTAAACATTGTATGGTATCTCTCACTTGAGTAAGATAAAGTCATCTAAGAAGCAAAGGAAAGGTTGAAAGAGGAGACAAAGGAAGAGAGGTAAACGGGAAGGAGTCCAGGACATGAGAGTATGGAGAGAATATGAAGGAGAATGAACATTGGAGGAGGAGGGTCAGAGATGGAGGGAAGGGGGAATGTGGAGAGGGAAAGGATATTAAAAATAATCAAGCCTGGCTGAGGAGTTAGCTCAGTGGTCCCGGCGCCTGTCTTGCAAACACAAGGACCCAGGTTCGATCCCCGGTAACCACGTACCATACTGGGCATGGAGACTCACCCCAGCAGCAACCAGTACCACATACCACAGTGCCGGGCGTGGTGGCTCACGCCTGTAATCCCAGCACTCGGGAGGCAGCGGCAGGAGGATTGCTGTGATGTGAATGTGAGGCTGAGCTCAGGGCCAGCCTGAACCACAAAGCAATACCCTGTCTCAAAAAAAAAAAAAAAAAAAAAAAAAAAAAAAAAAAAAAAAAAAAAAAAAAAAAAAAAAAAAAAAAAAAAAAAAAAAAAAAAAAAAAAAAAAAAAAAAATTCAAGCTGTGCTGTGTAAATGCACCCACTCCTTAAACTGGACATAGACCTTATTCACTGCAAACATGCAATAAAATGTGCAGCAACAAATATAAAATAAAACACGAAATGCTTCACCTACAGGAAAAAAATACATAAGTAATTTCCCCAAATTTATGTGGCCTAAGCGATGTGCTAATAAACAATATTGAAATATATCTTTAGAAAATGAATACTGTTTGTTGTGTGCAGAAAATCCACTTAAAATATAAAGGGATAAATGAGTTAAAAGCATGGGGATAGGAAATCGATACATCATGTAATTACTAACTGAGGAAACTTAAGTAACTACATTAATATGAGACAAAGTAAGCTTTGGAGAGGGTAAGTATCACCAGGAAGAAAGAGGACAGCATGAAAGAACTGACATTTCAGAGTGGATATTACAACCTTAGGTACACGTGCACCTGGGAACAGTCCAACAAAAGGGACAGAGCTAGATGGAGGAAAAGACAGTCTTCTATGCGACTTGTGTACTTCAGCATCTATTTTCAGTCGAAAATAGGCTAAGTAAGAATGTAAATACATAGCCTGCAGAAAATCTGACCGACATCACTTAACAATGGGTGTAGAAGTATTTATGCACAAATAGTAGCCACATATGCACACATTTTCTTCATATTAATTGCAAGTGAATCGTTCAACAAGTTCATCTCCAATGTATAGAAAACAATTAATCTTTGAAAATTTAAATAAAGCAAAAATGTACCCTCCAGACATAACAAAATTTGACAAAATATTTATGGTGCGAGCATTAACTTCTGCCGGAAATAGTATCAATTACCCTGCTGGGGGTCATAAACTAAGTAACTTGACCCCCTGCTGGGGGGTCAAGAAACTAAGTAACTGACATAAGTATTATAAGTTATTAAATTATAATTGAGGTTATGAATGTCAGAAAACAAAAGTAAACATGCAAAAATCAATCGTGTTTACATATAAAATGTTCAAAAATTTAAAACCAAATCAAGAAATAAAATGAAGTCACATTCAAATAAATGTGAATGTAAGGAATATTAATCACTAACAAAACAGGTGAAGGACTAGTCCACACAAAACTAGAAGCAAGGATAGAAGACATCAAAGGAAGCTAAAGTAATGGGGAGTGAGCAGCTTTATTAATAAAAAGTCTCAGTATCATTCAGATGAAAATTCTCCCCCAAATGGTCTACAGGTTCAATCTATTCTAAATCCCCAACTGAAAGCACTGATAGAAAACAGCCAGCCTAACCTTAACTTTCTGCGTGATATCACATGAAATATAGTAGATACATGTGAAAAGGAGAAAAAAATTGTAATTTTCACATTTTTTATAAATCCAGTATATTTTATAATGAGAAAGCTGTCACTGGTGTGATATTGATAAGATGATAAACTTAGAAATAAATGGAACAGAAAATAGATGACAAATGAGAGCACACAAATTAGTTTTCTGGGTTTTTGACACTTGCTAAGGCAATACACTGCGAAAAATACATTTTTAAAAAAATGAAATGATACTGAAACAAGTGAAAATGCCTTGTCCATAAATGTTTTAATCTACATCTCCCATATTATAATAAAACATAAATTCAAACACAGCATGAACTTAAATGAAAAGCTTACAACTTAAAAGGATACAGGAAGAAAAAAAATTCCAACACATCAAAATTTATTAAATGAAAGAAAGTAGATTAATTGGACTTTATGAAAAATGTAATAACTTCTGATTTTTTAAACAATTAAGATAAAAAGACACTAAATAACTTTGGAGAAATATGTCAATTAATTGTCTAAAACTAATGCCCCAGCCATAGGAAAACACTTAGGGAGAATGCAATGATCCATTAGAAATGAGCATAAGATTTAAGAATGTTTTTCATAAAGAAGCTACACAGATGGGAAATAAGCAAATGAAAAACTATCAGTAGCCTAAAGGCTAAATATTTTCTTCTGTATAAAATTATAGAGAAGCAAAATTACAAGAAAAGAAAATAGATAAGTGGTTGTCTTGTTCAGGGCAAAAAATGACTAAAAGAAACATTAGAGAATTTGAGCAGGAATGATGGAATATTACGTATCTCTCTTTGTACTTGCTATGATCACACAACCTTACAAAGCTGCTTAAATCCAAAGCACTATTCACTAAATGTAGTGAATTGAGCTCCATGGATTTTTAAAAAAAACAAAACAAAACAAACATCTTATATGATAATATTTCTGTTACATCCAGATGGCTTTTATATACAGCATTGCTTACATTTGATGTAAGTTGACATGAATGAATAACTTACTCTTTTTAGTTTGAAAGATTCACTTTCCTTTCCCATCATCCAACAGTTTGAAGTTCCAGGCCTGGATCTTTAGCTGATTGGTCTAGGAATGCATTTAGCATACATCACAGCTGCTTTGTGTTTGTCAGCCTTTCCCTGGCTTGCGGCGGCCTACGGCCTCAGAAGTCCTGGACACCTATCCATGGCTTTCCTTCTCAATGCTTGGTCACTCATTTTGTCACTGATCCCAACAGCTATTCTCAGCTCTGGGTAGTAATTTTCAGGCTGACAACCAGCTGGAGACAAAAGTGTTTTCTTCTGTGTACTGTGGGAGTGATTGGCAGAAAATGAAGTCCTGCATCTACATCTCTGTCCCTTAATCACAGCAAAAGGGACATTTGGGAATTTCACCAGCATCTCCAGCAATCTCATTTGAGAAAAACTGTTGATCAGCATGTCTGGTACTGCAAGGAGTCTGAGGAAAAAATCAATAAAGAGATACACTGTTAGCAATGTCAATAAAACAACATCAAACTGGTCATCTTTATAAAGTTAAAACATTTGGATTAGAAACTAGATCATGTGTGTGTCAGCTTTCTGAACTAGAGAGAACAACTTTTATGCTGAGGTTGTAACATATTATTTGAATTGGTATTTATCTTTAAATTGAAAGTAAGGGAAATACAGTACATAGTGGCTGGGAGAGGAAGGAGAGTATCTGGTCCACCTGACTTGCATGTTTATTAGAGTATAGACACACAAGCCTCAAGCAGGGGCATCTGGGGACAGTTTCTTTCTGCTCAGTGCGCTGGCTCCTTTTAGTACCTGCACAGCAGAAGTGAGCACAATGCCCTGAGTCTTTACATCCACTTGCTCTCCTTGCTTCCCCTGATGCCTAACATCACCCCGCACCCTCTGCACAAAAAACACAGCCTCCATTAAGATACAGTGAGTGTCTAGGAATTCCCTTCTTAATCAAGAGAGAAAATTCATTATATAAATGCTTTTATATTATTTTATTTCATTATTATTATGTATTTTATAGAAAAATGACAGAAAGCAAGAGAATTGAAAGTTCATTACTTGGCATGTCAGTAATTGCATGTGGTGCTGCACAAATTTTTTGTTGGATGACTACACGGATTGTTTAGAATACAGGTGATTCCCAGCTTGCCAACGAGCAACAGTAAGGCAAGGCTGCTCTATGCAGCATCCACCCCTCCCTTTACAAGAAACTTACTGACTTCTACAAGCATGTTTTAGGGATTGGAAAAATAATTGATGCAAAAGTTATTTAGCCAACTAAAAGAGAGATTTTGAAAGTATTTTTAAATACATTGGTATTTAACCTTTTGCAATATGGCACACATAGATATAAATGAAATTCCTTTTCAAATAAACTTGTTTTTAAAGACACACCTTACAAATTTAGAAACCAATGCAATGACAGAACAAGGTACCCAGATTAACTGTGAAAGGAAATATTTTACCCAAGTGCCTCCAATGTACTACAAATATTTAATGAATTATGGCTTTGTGGAAAGAGCTTTGCTTTTCTATTGGTTAGTAATGAATAGATCTGAAGAAAAGTATTTGATCAAATGAAAAACTGTTTTGGAAAGAATTAAAGAAACTTGCATAAATGAGCCCATTTATTTATAAATGTTCCATTATCTTTTTGTTTTGATCTTTCAGCTAAATTTAATACATAAATATTACATTTCAAGTAGAAATTTCAAAGCTCAAAAAAATTCTTAAAATAAATTTTGTCACAAATATGCGTGTCATGCCGCGTGTCCTGGCTTACACTTGTAGAGAGGCAGAAGCAGGAGGATTGCTGTGTGTTTGAGGCTTGCCTGGGCTACATAGTAAGCTCAAGGCCGACCTGACCTACAAAAGTGAGACCCTGTCTCAAAAAAACCAAAACCAAGACAAACAAACAAAATAAATACACAAGTCATTATCACAATGGACTTAACTAATCCTTTCCTGAATCCTTACATACAATCCTAGATAAATAAAATTTCCACATATTCTTGATGGGTTTATTATATATGTCTATGTAACTATAATCTGTTTAAAATTATCAGTCAAATCATATACATATGTTTATATATATGAATTAAATATATGAATTATAAAGTCATTTAGTTATAATTTATAAATATCATTATTATATTATTATATATTATTATATCATATACAATTATATATGAGACATAATATATAATACTAATATATAAAATAATACTTACAGATAATATATAATCATATATTATATTATTATAATTGTTGCTTATAATATGAAGTTAATTAGAAGTAATAAATATGGGTATTAAAAATATTTACTGTATATTTGATTTTTACATTTGAGTGTTTGTATATAATAGTTATAAAGTTAAATTTCCATTTGAATTGTTAAATTTTAAATGCTATTTTAATATTACTTCTTGAAACTTATGTAATTTAATCTGGCTTCTCATTTTGAATTCTAGGTAGATCAGAAAATATCACCCTAAAAGAAAATTATTGTGTTGAATATGAAAGCAAGAAATCATCTGTTCTTTTAGTTGCTTCATGCTACAAACATGTTTCCAGAGAAAGGTGATTCTACCTTTATCCTCCACCAGTATCAGTAGATAGGACAACTTCAGATGTTCTCTGTTCTGGAAATGATAGTACAGTGATATCTGCTTAAAAATTAGCCTGTGTTTGCCATTTATTTGCCTTTCTCAAGTTTGCCTCTAGAGAACCAAAGATATTACTTATGTATTGTCAGTTTGAAAGTCTGCCTCCCTTTTCTGAAGATGCTGTACAAGCCAGAATTCAAAGCCACTTTTTTGGTGACTCCTAATTTGCAGGATTTCTGTTGTCTAAGTGAAAAGGATGTGCTAACAGAATGTTGTTTTTCTTTTGTCAATGTATTCTTTGTTTTAGGCATCCATTCCAACTAAGAACAGAAGAACAAAAAAAAAATCATGATTCCCCTCTAGAATCAATTTCAAAAAGTTAAGAATAAAGCCACATTCTCTATGATTTGGCATATTTCAGAATAAATAGAAAACTTATCAGTTTATTTTCACAGTAGGTTTACATGAAGTTAAAACAACCAATTTAGTAAAAATGAGTTGAATACATAAGCACATGTTAGAAGTATAACATTAATATCACAACTCCAATTATTCATGTCTTTGCAAATAAATGTGATGAGAACAGATGGGTCCAGGAACAAGTTGGGAGTTTGACTAAACACAGACTGGGAAGGACTCTGTTCTTTGCCTCATGAGGATGTCTACAGTGAAACCACTGGAGACCAAAAGCCGTGGTTTAGGAGTCTAGAACATAGGAGTACTAGAAACCTGCAGGGGCACTTTACAGACGCTCAGAAAAATAAGCACTGAGTTACTCTGCTTAGAATTTAAAGTATTGCAGACATCAGAGATAAAATAAAGGAAATGTAGTGACATAATGGAGAATATACTCACATGACAGTTGTTATGTCATGAAGAATAGGTTTGAATCCCAACCTTGACACTTACTAGGTGGGTGAGTTAGGAAAATTTATTATTTAATGTGCTGCAATTCTGTCATTAACATAATACACTGAGGCTCACATTGTGAAGTATGAAAACTATATAATTCTTGCACTCTTTGTGGATTATAAAGCAACTGATAGGAATTTTAATTGACATCACATTGGACTAGATGAGCATGGGAAATATTTTCTATAATTGATAAGTTATATATATATGATGTATATATCTTATATATATGATTTATATCTCTATATATCATATATATGATATATATCTCTATATATATCATATATATAGATATATATGATATATATCTATATATATGGATATATATATTATATATATATATATATTCCCAAGCCTCTTCAGTCTTCCAGAGCTGGAGGCTTGTGAAGGAGCACTCTCTTCAGCTTGGGCAAAGTCCCAGTAAGATATATATATATAAAATATTATATATATATAAAATATTATATATATATATATATTTCTACTTCATCAGGATATTTTTTCCTATACTTATCTTTTTTTTCCTTTGAAGAAGTTAGGTTTTTATTGGCAATGATAAATTAGTGTCTAGTGTTTTATTATAAAAAATAGTTTAACATTTGATGCTGTTTTTTTATTTTTTTTCCCAAGACATGATTATTTCTTTTATGTAATATTAGGCATTTATTCTCAGATCTTGGCTACCGTTAGTATATGTCAAAAGGTGATGAGATTGTGCAATGAAATTATACTGAATCTTTTATAAATTACTTATTTTAAATAGATAACACAGGTATGAAAATATTAATAAAAATTTTCAAATTTCCTGACATATTGTAAAATAGATTCACTGGTATTATTTAGCTGCGGTGAGTTATTAGAAGAACTGAAATTACAGTTCCTGGGTTTCCCAGTTCTCACGAGCAAAGCCACGCCATGGCACACAGGGACAGCGATCATTAGGTCTGCTGTCTTCCCCAAAGGACTTGTGTGCTGGGGGGTGGTCCTTCGAGAAGCTGACCGGACAATAGTGCTGCTGAGGATGAATCTAATGATCGTTCACAGCCGCATGTGCTGTTAGCCGCTGAGACCTGGTCTACAGACGCAGGTCTCGGGCTCGGCGTGGGAGGCTGTGTCCCCTCTTCTCCCCTCTTCCGCCGTGGGCGCAGCTGTCTCTGTGGCTGGCCTTTCCCATGTGCTCTTTCTGCGTGGAGCAGATCAACCAAGCACTAAAACTGTGAGCCAAAATAACCTCTCTCTTAAATTGTAATTGTGTTATTTTGTCCCAACAATGAGGAAAGTGACTTAGAAAATCTGCCATTAGGGGTCATCAATTAAAGTTGAAGCAGTGCCAAGCTCAGAATGCAGCTTTTGTACATGAGCCCTTGAGAATCATTTCCCATCCCAGCTGGGGGCAGAAGGGAGTATAACAGGGCCAAACCTTGATGTGCTTCTCATGGAAGGGAGACACACTATGTAGATCTAGGATTGGATATGTCTGTAATTCCAAGGGGCTCTTGGACATAAGTCATGTCGAGTCCTCTGGTACTTTTTCTTGGGTAATGCTGCATATGCACCACATAAAGCAAGTGGTATTCATGGGCTGTAGATTGGTTTGCTGGAGTATGAGCAGTGGGCTGGCTGAGGAGCCTCTTCTGTCTTCCAGAACTGGCGGCTTGGGAAGGAGAACTATCTTCAGCTTGGGCAAAGTCCCAGATTTCACAGCACTAAAATACGGAGAATAAAAAGATGTGATTAATATTCCATCTCTAACCTGACACATGCATTTCAAGAAGCAAATACTATTATTATTCCCATTTTATAAATATTCTCTATATTTCCATATCATAAAATTACATTTCCCTGAAAAATGAAAGATCATGTGCTCTGATAAATTATCTTTGACAATATATATATCAGATATTTTTTCACATTAATACAACAAAATTTTCTTAAATTCAATTTATGAGTTGAAGAATTTCATGAAAATGCTGCATTGTGATGTATTTCACTGTTCTTTTGGGAAGGGCATAGAGCTTATTTCAATCATTTACTATGATAAATAGTGGTGAAATTAATGTTTTTATCTCTAAAATTAACACATTTATTTCTAAGAATAAAAGAAAGTTATTGATTCATGTAGTCATGCATCTGGAATTACATATAATCACAAATTCTCTTCCATCGAATTCATATCAACTTTGCTTCCATCAGCACTGTTTTTGAGAAAGCCAGTTTACCTCAAGCTTGTTATTTTAAGGATGTAAATGTGCACCTGTGTGTGTGTGTGTGTCTTTGTGTGTGTGTATGGCTGCATATTTATAAAACATACATTTGTTAAAAACTTACATATTTTGTGAAATTTTATTTAGAATTTTTATAATTACTGAATACTCAAAACTTTTTATTACTTTTTCTCATCTTCTTTCCATTTTTGAAAATTGCACCACTAAATACTCTTGTGAATTTTTATTGCTCTGCCTTTGCTTGACTATAAAATAACAACACTCAAAGTGAAACAAAAACCCTTTCATGATAATTTTCAAATGCTCATAGTTGTGCTCTTGACAATCTGTTGGTATGGGATTACTGTAGCCAGCAAAGTGAAGGGGAAAATACTGTCAGGCCCTGAGGGGGACTGGCTCTCAGCGTGGAAGACAGTTGTCACAGAGGCACATTCACCAAAGGACAGGCTTCAAGAGAAAGAGGAAAGACTATGTCCACCCACGTGCCTCCCCCCGGGATGAACACCAGTGGTTGCTGTTCCAAACAGGGATCAGTCACCTTTGCTGGGAACCAAAACTTCTCAAGCCGGTTCCTTCCCAGGAAATCCATGTTTATCCATGTACAGTTGTTAGGTACTTGGCTTCCCCATTTAGTCTTCATTTATATTACCTAAGCAACTAGACTTGCTATCATATTATTGGCTGGCCCAGGTTCCTCCCACCTTATATCCACCTGTGCTTTTCCACTGAATAAATATTGCCCAAATTACTTTACTTGTAATCTTACTAGTTGACTATAGTTTGGGCCCATTTTGTGGTTTTGCTCAATAAAAGACCTTGAGAAGCAGGGTCTACAGGGAACCCACTTTCTGACTCCCTCTGTCTCCCTTGGAGAGATGCTATCTTTTTCTCCATAAACTCTTAACAGTCTCTGATCCTAGAACTCATTCTTTGATGAGGGCCTCGACATTTCAGACATCTAATAGACTGGAAGTTACAATATTTTCCTTTATGCCATTTGATGTTTAAATAGATCATAGGCTTCCTTTGAAATCCACGAGGATAGAAGTTATTTTTTGTTTTGAATTTTATGTTTCATTTTTATAGGTAAAGAAATGAGACTCCAGAGGCATACAAAAATTCCATTGAGTTAAAGACTACAATCTTTGACAGCTAGAGCAAGCATTCTTTCAAATATATTACATTTGCACAGACATTATTGAGCTCAGTACATCTATCAGCTAATGTGAGTCAGAAATTTTCTTTGCTTTTCCAACAGCTTCATCATGGACATCTCCTAAGTATGTCAGATAAAAATAAGGTCCGTATTTGAATGCTTTCACTTCTCGGGACTCATTCTAGTGCATGACACTGTACTCGTAGAAAGCTAATAGATACAAATTCATTGTAATGTACTGTGTCATCGTTTATTTATTTTTGAGCCTTGAATTATCTTCCCTAAGCAGTGTGAATCCAGTAGGTTGCACCGAACACACACACACTGCCTTCTTTTAGAATTTGCACAGCAGATGTGATGTGTGACTAAACACTGAGGTAATTATGTAACCAAGTCAGAGAACTTTAATGAATGCTTTTCTAGTGGGAATTTAAAAAAGAAAAAAAAAAACAAAAAAACCTGCTGTGTCAGGAACAGTCTGATTCACTCTCTGGGTTTGTTTTACTAGCTTGGTTTCACAAGTGTTGGTCAACAAAGCTGCCTTTATGAGGACATTTTTCTTTCTGTGATTGTTTTCAGATGCCAAATTTCCAGAGCTGTTTGTGGGCTCAGTGTAGGGGGGAAGTACTTAACACCCAGATTGGTTAATTGCATCCGTCATTACTCAGCAACTAAAACGATATTAGCACACACAAACAAGGGAACACTGCACATGCTTCCTGCTCATTTTGTCCTAAGACCTGCTACACTCCAAAGGACGTTATTGTCATTTTAATAAGTAGGAATTATCTTAATCCTTTCCTCTCTCTCTCTTCATTAGTTCAAAGCTTTTATTTTGCAAAGGTCACACTAAAAGGAACAATTTGGCTTCAGCTACTGTGCCAAGGGATAGCATTTCAGTGGCTTTTCACAGAGAAGAATTGGTCAGACCCAAATAAGCCAGAGCATCTTAGGGTGTTG